>JAHWFO010045073.1:885-20944 GCA_023313115.1 Rhysida immarginata | reverse complement strand
TGGAACCATTATGGTTCATGGGAACTTTCATTGCTAAAATATGGCATGTAATATATCAAACGACTTGGAATGATCTGTCATGAATTAATATAACGTAAAATTAATGATAGTCTAAATTGGTTTCAAGGAACCTGGTTTAGTGGACCCATTCTGGTTCATTGGAACTTTCCATGCTAAAATATGGCATGTAATATATCAAACGACTTGGAATGATGTGTCATGAATAAATATAACGTAAAATTAATGATAGTCGAAATTGGTTCAAAGGTACGTGGTGTAATTGTATCTTTATGGTCCATTAGAAACTTAAACTGTTAACATAGGGCTGTTTAAAAATATAGTTCCCGAATGGTTTAGTTTAAGCTTTCGGTACTTGGTTATGTCATTCCTTAATGGTTTATTTTATTTCCAACTGCTTTATTTTATTTCCAATTACTTTGTTTACAACAATTTTCTTAAAAATTCTCTGTTTATGCTTTGTTGTTTTATTTCCAACAATAATATAGTGACGTTACTGTGGTGAAAACACGCTTTGAAAGAATTTAATCATAATCACAATCAGCACACGCACAAAAAACCCATTGGCAAGCAAACATTACATAACAAACTACATCATGAAACCAAAATTCCATAGAGATGAAAGTAAAATGAATTTAATTTTAAATTTTTTATAGAAAAAAATCTGAAATTAGGATAAAAACCTCCATATCGCCCCTTTCACGGCAAGAAGTATCAATAATAAAAGGTGGTTCCGCTGTATGACTTGCAGGAACGGAGTCTATAGAGACAAAAATCACAGAGCTTGGATTTTAATAATAGTAGATAGATAGTCTTTTCAGTTAATAATCATTCTTATTTAGTTATTAATTTTTGATTTGATAGTTTGTTTAATCGTTTGAGTTCTTGTTTTGTTTTTCATTTTTTAGTTTCTTGTTATTTTAATTTTATAATATTCACGTTGCTCTCCTTTTCTTAGATTTCTGATTTTTTATTTTTCTCTTTCCCTTCTTAATTCTTAATACTGTTAGTTTTTCTTTTTCTTCTTTTTTTTAATAATTATACGTAGTTTTCTTTTTATTCTTGACTTCATCCCTTTTATACTTTTCTACTTCTATATTATTTTCATTTGATTTTTAATCGAAAGGTGACCTCTATCCCCTTCGTTCAACTTAAACACTTATTTTAGTTCGTTGGATTTTTCTTCTTAGTTATTTTAGTTTCTTTTGTTTACATTTGTTTTATTTATTTTTAGTTCTTCTTCGGTTTCAGTATTACTTTATTATTTTTAAATTCATCGTTCCTGACCCTTTGATCTCCTTTCGTCTCAGATTAATTTTTGTAGCAATGGATGAGTTTTTTCTCCCGGTTTCTTTCGAAACAATTAATGCCCAAATTTCTAAAGTTAGTGAAATCCACTCTAATATCTATCTTTCAATCTTTTAGTTGAACATTAGGAGCATTAAAGTCAATTTATCCTGCACATTGGTCAACCTCAAAAGATCACAAGAAGTGGACATTGGGCAAGAGATCACAGAAAGTGGACATTGGATGAGTAGAAGAATATAATCTTTTCGGATGAATCTCGTATTTGCGTGGGAGGGGAGATGATTTTGGACAATTTGTGTGGCGAAGGATGGAAGAAAAATTTAAAGAACAATGTTCTCGAAAAGCAAAGGACATCATGATCTCTTTCCTAATACCCACAATTGCAGATTAGTTTGGAGATAGCAACGACTTTACATTCCAGGACGAAAATGCATCGTCACATCCAGCCAAGAACGTTAAGTCCCATTTGCAACAGAAAAACATCCCTACAATGTCTTGGCCAGCCCGTGATCACGTGATCAAAAGAATGATGGCGGATCTCAATTTTATAGTGAAATAGAATAAAGAGAATGCACTTTTCTTTGTAAATGTGAAATTATAAATTGCTATTGTCCTTTAGCTTTGATAGATATATTTGGTTAAATTTTATTTAGATAATTCAGTTAGCAATTAGCAAGTTTTAAAGCAGAAACGTGATCACGAACTTGGTTTTCGATCGCTTCGATTGGAAATATTGCCGATCGATGTTGGCGACATTCAAATATAAAAATAATCTTGAAGACTTTTTATAAATACGAGAAAAATATGCACACTGAACAAATATAAAAAAAACTAGAGTGTTATTGTATACTCTGTTTTGTTATGTTTTAATTATGTTTTCTCAGCGACTTATAATTACAGTTGAACTTCTTCCCAATAGATACGAACTCTGATACAATAAAATAAACGAAACAATTCGGAATTCCCAACGTGCCAACTGGTCTTTCGACAGCGATATAACATATTCCGAATTGTCTCAGATGTAGCAAATTTCGGATATTATAAATTTCTATGGACCATGAAGTTCGTCCAAAGTTTTACTGCAATAACTTAAGATCGAAACGACGCCGCCATTATATTTCTCTTCCCTTTCTGCTTATCTCGTGCCGGTCCACTGGGAGCAACTCGCGCGGGCGGCGGAGGAAGCAGGAGGGGAGGAGGCAGAAAAAGACGCTTCGCCGCTTTGCCGGCCCACTGTGAACGGGGCATTAAACCAGAGCATAGATATAGAGTTTTGAAGTTTGATGAAACAGGCCATGCATCCAGATATTATGCAAACATCTTCAGTCGACATGAGAAAACCAATACAACATCCAGATTACGATTTTGGTAACATACGTTTGGATCATTTGCAATGCTCTTCGAATAATACTATGCCAGAAATGAAATACCGGGGATGTGAAAAACATTAATGAAGAAGTATATGAACGGATGCAAGCAACATGAAGGCAATTGATCATGCTCTCGAGATGGTACGAAAATGTCTGTAACAAATGTTCCTGCAGTTGTACGCCTGCTATACTTCGTATCCATAAACGACCCAGAAAACTGCTTCTATAGCTTACTCTTACAATAAAGAGAGAGTCAAAATTGGAAATAGCTGTAGTTCAGAAATGGTGTGTAAAATAACCATGCTAACAGGGACTAGGATATGTACTCTATCTTTTAGGACAGTTTTAGAGTTTGGCCGCCATCTTGAAATCCGTCATTTTGGGTCACGATTCATTTTCTTTAATGGAAAGAGGATCATGTGATGTATCAAATAACACCAGTCTTTTCTCAGCAGTTGATTCATGCAGCGGATTTCAGTTCTCTGTTGTGGTTCACAGGTTATTAACAAAAACATTGTCACTTTCCAAACAAAAACATACCGAAAACAGGATTGCAACAGTTAAAGGATGTGTTCAACGTGTTGTCCCTGCTTCTGGAAACAGAACTCAAAGCACTTTATCTATTCATTATACACGCGCACAAAAACGTCGGGGGTGATTCTGTCGCAGGCTTGCAGGATGCGTTGCTGAAGGTGACGTTTGCTTCGGATTTTCATGGCATACAAGTTGTTTCAAGTAGCCAGACAGATAAAATCTAACGGTGTGAGGATTGGGGAACGTAGTGGCCACTTCAATGGACCCCGTCGGCCAATCCAATGACTAGGAATATGCCTAGCCAGTCACTGACGGAAATTATGTACTTAGTGGGGTGTTACACCATCCTGCTGGAAAAACTTGGGAAACTGACATCTTCGGTCAACATTGACAGAACACAGTGTACTCTAACATTCGCAAATACTCATCAGCATTTAGGATATCGTGTAAGAAAATTGGTGACATTAAACGGGTGCCCCATATCCCACATCATGCAATAACTTTGACGTCATTAAAAACTTTGTATGGATCTGTCCAATGAGGGTTCGTGTCGCTCCAATATCTCATATTCTGACGATTCACCTCAGATTGGACATAAAATTACCTCATCACTGAGCATGATGTTATGTGCAAATGAAGGATCCAGTCGATAGTTGTCCAGAGCCTAGGTACAGAACTCCTCAGGTCTGTCGGGAAGTTTTTGTTGCATTCGAACTTTAAATGGATGCCACTTGATGGTACACAAAATCTGTGTTATAGATGATTGGCTGAGACACACTCAGCTGCAGGCCATGTTGTGCTGCGTCGTAGAATTTTTACAATACCCAACACCATTGTTGAGATTGCCTCATCAGTTGATGTTTTTTGCCCTGCTTATAAGAGCTTTATGTTCAACAGTCCATGTATGTCTGAAATGTAATATCACATATGCGACGGCATTGTATGGGTGCTGGACGTTGAAAATACGGCAGGGGCTTTCATCGGGCATCAGGATCAGCTCACCTCTCTCCTCCTTCATTAGTACAATCTGCAATGACCGGCATCAGACAATAATAATTGGTCAAAGTTTTTGTTAATAAATTGTGAACCACAACGGATACCTAAATTTGGTGAACTCTTGAGAAAAAAATTAGCTTTATTTGATATGCCACATGGTCCCCATTTTACTAAATGAACCATGACCCAAAATGCGAGATTTTATAATAACTTCCAAACTCCAAAACGATCCCAAAAGTTAGACCATCATTCCTATTCCCTTCTAGCACCGTCACGTCGTTCGTTTTACAAAGCATTTCCGAAACACAGCTATATACTTGTACAATAACATTTGACTCATCCGTAGAAACAATAACGTAAAGAGGAAGAACTATTAGATGAATTAAACTCTGCAGAAAAAGCATTTCTAGCAAATGAACAACTGCTCAAACAGATGCCTGACTTTATGTAAACATTTCGACAGAATGACAGGCAATTAGAGAATGCCTTTAATCAAGTTCATGCACTCCTATTTCTCGAAGAAGCCGTGCCAGCTCGGTCGGAGGAATAACAAAAAAGGCCAAATCAACCAATAGATGAGGAACAATTCGAAACTGCACAAAGAGCAATAAATGCTGATCAAAGAAAAATGTTCATAATGGTCAAACGAAGCATCTACATGCAGTTGGATGAAGACCCTGAACGATTAAGAATATCCTTCACTGGCAGAGCTGGAGTAGGAAAGTCATTCCTACTGGACTTAATGAAAAATCAAATAAAGCAAAAACAGCAGTAAAAATGCGTGCATTGACTGGAGTTGCAGCACGAATAATTGGTGAATCAACAACTCACAAGACATTGAAACTACCTGTACAGACGGTCGATCGAGTACAAGGATGCAACCATTGACAGGCAACTACCTGAAAATTATGTGACACCGATGGAAAGATACAGAATTTCTAATCATCGATGAAATATCAATAGTATCATATCAGATGTAATGCATGATTGATATGCGCCTTCGACAACTAAAAAATAAGTATGAACGTTTTTTCGAAGGTTTAAATGCCCTGCTCTTTGGTGTTCTGGAACAAATACCACCTATTAAACGACGTATACGTAAGTATAGCCTGAGGGTAAGCAACCTGTAACACATCTGTGGAGGTTGTTTACAGTCTATGAACAAGCCTTGATCTTACGTTTAATGATTTACTGAATGCACGGAGAGTTGGAGAAATGAGATCTGATAACTCCGCAGTGTAGTTCGAGAGGATTCTCCAAGAAGCAACTAGAGGATTTGCCATAGACAAGGGTCTGCGAATTTATCCAACAAGAAGGCAGGTTGATAAACACAACGAAAAAGTGCTAAACTACTTCCAAGATCCAGGTGCCGTCATACCAGGTGTACAAATCTCCACTTCTGTGCGGGCTGCAGACAGCGTTATTGCACGGATAGAGATGAAACTTTGTGTATAGACTATGCAGAGCATGGGGAAGAGAATTCCAACGGAAAATATATTAATGCATACGGTTGCCACCAGGGGAAAAAGTGGCGCTGCAAGATTTTACACAGACGGTAGTAATGCACTATTGGAATGCTGTTAGAGGCACTGTTCAAAGTGCCCACCTTATGCGTCGATGACAAGCTCGGAGCGTAAAACAGCGTCCTCAACAATAGTACGAAGTGTCTCCCGTGGAATGGCTGCAATATGACTAATGATGTTGCCTTTCAATCCATGCAAGATCCGTACGCCTCTATGAAAAACACGATCCTTCAGGGTTCTTGACAGCTAGAAATCACAAGGATTAAGTTCTGGTGAACGGGTAAGCCACGCCGCTGGAAAGTGTCTGGACAGAACACGTCCATCTCCTATGCCACAGTGCATAAGATGCAAGAGTGCACAGTGGACTAAGTTGTAGTAAACTTAGGACCAAGTTTGAAGAATTTGAAGAAGCTCACGTAGCTTTAAGTGGTGTACGCTCGATAGATAGCCTACGCAACGAAGAAATAGCTAACTGTGAATAACCTTGCAATAATCAAGAGTTGGCTGAACTTAATAGAACGAGGAACTTCTGGGTCATATTTGACTTCGGTTTGTTTGCGAACACTGAAAAACGTAAACTTCATTATAGTCATTACATAAATAAGATAAAGACTAAAAATAATAAAATAAAATAGAGTAAAAAAAACTTTTTAAAAACAACATTTTTAGATTTTAAAATAAAAATGCACTCAAAAGCAAAAAATAATATTTTTCTTTGCTTTATATTTTTTGTGAATAAAAATAAAAACGTTGGGGCGCTCATTGAATATACAGTGTATAACAGATAGCTGTACGTAATCGGTTTCTATAACTAAAACATTTGTTGTGGGCACCATGTGACTTCCTTGTACGCTTATTAAATTACATGTATACATTTTTGCTGTACTTCATTTAAATTTATTTCATTTTAAAATGAGATACGATCCTCTAGTGGCCACCTCGCTCACCGGACCCTATCCACAGGATACTATTTGTGGGGACATTTGAAACAAATGGTGTACAGTGCCCAGATAGACCAGAATAATAGCATCGGCTGACGAATAAGACGTGACATGACGTAATAACAAACGTAGACGAGTCACTTATTCGACGATGCAATGCCTGCATTCAGGCTCAAGGAAGCTACTTTGAACATTTCTTGTAACTTGAAAAGTAATAAAAATTGGACCCATGTTAATAGGACTTTTTGTGTTTACCTTGCCCTCTATAATACCCCCTTAAATTGTTTTACGCACGATTTGAATCACCCTAAATTAGTAAGTTTAGAATAAGTCCATATGCAGTAATGAACGATGCATTTTTTAAATAAGGGCATTTACCACACTTACTTACTTTTCAAACACGCTTATCCATTAGGGTCGCGGGGACTGTAGTTCTATGGAGGATCTCCAGCAATCGCGATCTTCCGCTTCAGGCGCATGTCCTCCCTGGCAATATCCAAGCGACTCGAACCCAGATTCTCCATGTAGTCTAGCCACCTGGTTCTAGGCCGACCCCTTGGTCTCTTACACACTGGCTTGGAAAATAACAACTGCCTAGGAAGACCAGTCTGCGGCATCCATATCACGTGGCCATATCAGAGCAACTGAGATCTCTCAATGCGGAGAAATAGTGGCTCAACACTCCCTTATTGTGCTGCTGTGCACTCTATCTACTAGGGTAACACCTGACACACCTTTCAGAAATCTCATTTCAACCGCTTGTACCTGCGATCGCACTCGTTCGATCATTACCCAAGCCTCATGAACATAGATGAGAACTGGGACAAAGATAGATTTGAAGATGGAGAGCTTGGCTTTATTACCCAGCTCGCGTTTCGTTACCACGGATCGCCACAGTTCACGTCTGACAAAGCTAGCTGCACCGATCCGAGCATCCAATTCTTTTTCCTGCCGCCCATCACTCGTGAATGCAATCCCTAGATATTTGAACTTCTCCACCTGTCTCAATGGGGCACTGAGCAGGCTGTCTTGAAAGGACCAGAACCTTAATCTTAGCCACACTGATCTTCATCCCAGCTTCTTCATATTTGGCTGTAAACCGGTCTAGTGCATGGAGAAGGTTAGTGTGAGAAGACCCGAGGAGACCAACGTCGTCAATAAAGAGCAACCTCTCCATTAAGCAGTCGCCCACACAAACACGCTCATCGCCTCGGCTGCCCCTGTCTATCCAGTCCATAAAGATAAAGAACAAGAAGGGCGACATTATGCACCCTTTGGTAGGATCCAACACCCACCTGAATGGCCTTGACTTAATGCCATTTACCTGAACACTCATATCAGAGCTTTCGTACAGAGGCATAATAGCAACCAGTAATTCCCCATCCACTCCATACTCTTGCAATACTTGCCAGAGCTTCTCCCGAGGAACTCTGTCATATGCTTTTTCGAGGCACAAAGCAAGCGTAGACATCTTTTGCATACTCCCAGAATTTCTCAAAGATTTGCCTTAAATGTGATCCGTCGTGCTTCGTACAGGTCGGAAACCACACTGCTCCCCTGACAGTTTGGAGTCAACTATTTCCCGACTTCTGTTCTGCAGATACTTAGCGTACACTTTCCCAGGAATACTGAGCAAAGAGATGCCTCGATAGTTGTTGCAATCTCTCTGATCTCCCTTTTTGAAGGTAGGGATCACAATTCCTGTCTGCCATTGCTTAGGGGCCTGACCAGGTATTCAAACAATCTGACACACCCGAGTCAGAAACAGTATACCATCCTGATTTAAGGCCTTTAACATCTCGGTCCAGATTTCATCATCACCTGATTTGTCCATATGACTTCTGCTTCGGAGATACTACCATGACTATGCTCTGCTCCAAGGTGCACCACATATGCCTCAGTTGTTGCTATCACATGATTAAGAGATGCAAAGTATTCCTTCCATCTATGCAATACGCTCTCCTCCGTTTTCAGAAGCTCCCATCTGAAGTCGTAATAGTTTGTATTGAAAGAGACTTCTTTCCACGGAGGCGGCGCACGGTCTGCCAGAATACCTTCTTTGCCGAACCATAGTCTGCCTCCAATTTCTTCCCGAACTTATCCCAGGCCTTGGCTTTAGCTGTTGATACTGTCTTCTCTGCTGCTTTCCGCACCTCCGTGTGCCGTATTCGACTCGAAGGTGACTTATTAGCAAGCCATAGCAAATAGGCTTCCTTCTTTGCCTTGACAGTTTCTTGGACTTCACCGTACCCACTCTTTCCACCATGCAGTCCTTTTCTCAGCGCCCTGCGCCACACACAGCCGCTTACGACCACAGCAATGCAGCCGAAGTAATCAGGTGTTTCCGACGCCCGGATATTTTTTTTGTCTCTTAGCTGCAGGGTTTCTCTGACCAACGCTCTTTCTTTTCTTTGGTGGCATTTCGATAGATATGTATTATTATGGATCTTTCGAACGATTAATAAATAGCACAACACAGATAAATCTTATACTTTTGGTTTGATGATTCGAGTTGATGTATTTCTTTAGTTGGAACTAAACTGTAATAGGTTATGCACTGCTCAAACGTGCCAAACACACAAACACACACACAAACAAACACACACCCACTTTCCCCAATCGATTGTTCGTATCGTCTATTAATTAATTTCCCGTTCATTGTTAATAATTCTTGGAAACGAATGTTCTATCGCTGCATCATCCTTTTATACTCACTGTTATAATTTTTAGAAAGGACTAGCAGAGAACCCGGCGTTGCCCGGGATAATTAAACTTGTAGATAAGCAGAACAATCTGAAGAATTTAAATTATAACTCCAAAATGGTTAAATTTAACCCAATCAATACAACACAGAGCGAAGGGGCTATACATTCTAAGAAAAATCCGAAAGACAGGAATTCTAGGTGATATACCGGGACATTATTTACCTCTTGTTGACTTGCCTCAGATTAAAATGATATCCATCTTCACCACCGGGGAACATCAATGGATACATTAGACCCAAGTTTTTCTTGCCCTTGACGTAGAAACTCTTATACCCTCTAGCTCTATTCGAAACTCCCGTTGGTCAGATGTATCCAATGTCCGTATAGATTACTAGAAGAGGTACCCGGCGTTGCCCGGGATAATTAACTTTTCCTTTCAGTGTTAGTCATGAGATATTGAATGTTGGTTCATGCAGAGCGTTTGTGAATTGCGTGTTGATACCATTGTTGATACCTATTGTTGTACAAACTTTGCCTTGCATTGTTGGTCATGAGATATTTCTCATTAATATGCCTTGCCATAACCATGAATATCGATTTTTTATCGATATTTATTATTTTTCCGAAATCTGAGGTAGACAGTGACCTTCCTCATGCTTTGAAGGTCATGTATGCGAAATTTTATCAAGATCGGAATAAAACTGTAGATTTGTATAAAAAACATACAAACAGACCCACCCACCCACACACACACAAACATCCTTCTTTATACATATAGAAGATTCTGCTTCAGCTGCAGAGTTCCTCTGACACATTCGTTCTTTCTCTTTCCTTTCCAGGCACATTAATTTTTGCCAGTCTGGATGTTTGTTGGGAGCTCAAGGGAGACACGTTTGACTCCTTTGCCTCCTCAATAGACGCTGCCTTATATATGTCCTTTCACTGCATCATCATTTATGCTCATTATTAATAATTTTTGGGTACAATCGTTCAATCATCGCATTATCATCATCCCAGTTTCCAAAATAATAACATTCACACAGAATATAGTCAAAATGTATTTTATGACATGGTTGGATCTGCTGTGCTACCAAATAAGCTAGGTGATAAACCTAGCGTGGCTCTTTGTTTTTTTTAATTAAATTTTGCAATAACTTAAAAAAACACATAAAAACGCTTATAATTAATACAGTAAAAATTCTTAATGAAAATTCGAATTTATTTTTTAAAAGCTCACAAAGGATGGACCTCTCTAAGTATGCTGCTGCTAGTCTAACTAATCTCTTAGTCACGTAATCTTACTTTAGATGTACACTTGATATTGTTGCGATTCCCACTCTTCTCTCGATTTCTTGAAGCAAAACTTGGCCATTCATTACTTTGTGTAGTCTAACAGTCGCCGATTCTTCTATTTACATGCTTACCATTTGCCCAATATAGCACGAAGCTAAAAGTGTGCTTCCTCTGTCGTCTTTCCACTCTTTCTCAATAGTTGGCTAACTCTCCATTATCTCCAGTTCAAGATCATTTTTAAAAATTTTAAAGAAATTGTTAAGTACTATGAACTCTTAATTCTAAGAAAAGCCTGAATAACTGGAATGCTATGCATTGTTACAAATTGAAACTTATCTAAAGGATGATTATAATTAAAGTTCCGATTTCAAAAATGAATAATTTAAAAACTACTCGTCAGAATGACCTGATATTTTAGGAGAGCAGTCGTGAGGCAATGGAATTTTGTTTGGCGAAGGAAAAAAATAGTTCCAAAATCTGCCGATTGCTTCATATGAATTTAAAAGTTCAATCGAATTTAATTCAATGTTTTCTTTTAAGGCATTAACTTAATGAATATTAGTACTACAATTTAAAATTGTTTTTTGTATTATTAACAATGATTGATCATTTTGAGCATACACTGGATCATTACTCTGTAAATTAATTTTTACAAATATTGGTTTGTGATATGAGAAATATGTTTCATACACCAATCGGCGTGCCACTGTTGAGCAACTGACACAGCAAATGAACAGTGGGGCCACTAGGCGTGTCAGCACCAAGGCAGTGCAACGATCCCTCTTGAGGTTGGGGCTTCGGAGCAGGCGTATGGTAACAGCACCCGTGTTGACGCCTGTGCATCGCCGAAAACGCCTCCAGTTCGCAATGGACTATCGCCATTGGACCTCGGCCGAGTGGAAAAGGGTTGCTTTCTCTGACGAGTCGCAGTTACTGGTGAACAGAGTGGACGGACGATGGAGAAATCGCCGGGAAGCATCTGAGAACAGGCATCCCGACACATCGTTGGAAGACGACAGACTGGTGAGGGAGGTGTGACTGTTTGGGGGATGGTTTCGTTGTATGGTCTGAGTCCACTGATACCGCTGGAAGGTACACTGAATGCTGTTCGTTACCTGACGATCGTCGCAGACCAGGTACACCCCTTCATGTCGACAGTGTTTCCTCAGGGTGATGGCACCTTTCAACAGGACAATGTTCCCTGCCATACTGCCAAAATTGCGCATGACCTGTTCGAGGAGCATGAGGATGAATTCAAGTTACTCCCATGGCCACCAAACTCCCCGGACCTCAACCGCATTGATCATTTGTGAGACCATCTCGATCGGCATGTCCGCAAGTTGGACCCTCCACCACGCACGGTGATGGAATTACGGGATGCACTGATCGCCGAATGGTCCCAGATACCTGCAACCACCTTGCGAGGACTTATTGACTCTCTGCCACGTCGACTAGCTGCTGTGCTTGCCGCCAAAGGTGAATATTCCGGATACTAGCAGGTGGTCATATTAATGTGTCCCGACCCTGTATATATCCACAGTTTCTTGGCTTCATTGGAATAATTTTTTTAAAGAACACATTAATATATTTCTTTTAATTTTTGCGTGATTGTTTGAGCGTCCGGGATTTTTTATCCTCCAGGTGGTGTCAAATCTTAAAATTAAACTATATTCGTTGAAACGATAGGAAAATTTAAATAAATTTAAATAAATTCGTTGTTTTTGACTGGCAAAAGAAGTGACCAATTTGTTATGTGGGATAATCATGAAAGACTTTAGAAAAATATATATTTTATAAATATTATTTGAAAAATAGATGGAAAAGTACTGGGACCTGAATTCGACCCACAGTCAATAAATATCTTTATATATAAAAATTCAGGCTCAGGGTGCGTCTGTAAATGTTCTAAAAACTTTTGAACCGCTTATCCGATTGAGCTCATATTCGCAACATATGTTCATTAGGTCCAGAGTAAGGTTTGCATGTCCCCAAAGTGAGGAGGGAAGGGGTAAAAATCATATATCTTGATTTATGTTTGTATGTTTACTCAAAAGATGGCGCCAGAGTTTATTTATCTTTTTTATGTAGACCTTTCCCTTGAAACAGAAACTGGACTAACTGCGCAGAAGCAGGACAGCAAAAAAACTTCCGGTTTCCTCCGGATGTGTTGTATTGTTTGCCAATGACGTATATTAAAGATATACTCCGAATCCTATTGTTAAGAGCGGCAAAAAGTGACGCAAATTAAGCCATGACAGTCCTGGGCAGCAGTGAGCAGTGGAGTAATTAGCTGTCTGGCTGCTTTGTTTTTGAAAATTTTGGGCCCGAGGAATAATTAATTCAAAACCATTCCTCAAAGTTGTTCTGCGCACAACTGTACAAACAGACACGAAAAAGGACCAGGAATCATTTTCCACGAGCATAAATCAAAAATACGTAACTAAAATGAAAATACATAACTGAAAGACGATCGAAACGAAATTGAAATTGAAACCATGATCGAAAAATTGTTTATAAAATATAATAAAATCCTTCAAATACAAAGTAAACGATAAGATAAACTTCTCACTCCGTGATCGGCGTGTAAAAGAATTATTAATCAGCTACTCTCATGTTTAGCCATGTGTTTTGCATCATCTTCACTCACTTTCGGCCATGACAGTTCTGGGCATGGGACGAAGCCGACACGATATAATCAAGCCGTGGCACTGATTTTGTGACATCATGCAAACAGATGGATTTTGTGACGTCTTGCAAAAATAAATTTAAGAAAAAAAAAGGATATTTAAAATTTAAAGTAAAATGATTTATTAAAAAAGTAAATGACCCATGTTTGGCATTAATGCATTTTATTCTACTGTATTTACTTAGTTATCTAAAATATAAAATTCATATTTAAAATACGTCACGAAAACCGATGGGATTTCAACAATGCCAAGTGACATAGTGCCATGGCTTTGTATGGATCGCGTCGGCTTCGGCATAGAGCTTCCCAATTTGCTTCAAGTTACAAAAATTGCTTCGGAGACTATCTTTAATATACGTCATTGGTGTTAGCACATTTCAAGGCAGGAAGTGCAAGTTTTTTACTGTCCTGCTTCTGTGCAGTTACTCCAGTTTCGGTTTCAATGGAAAGGTCTATATCAAAATTCAGGGTGCATCTGTAAATGTCCTTAAAACTTTTGAACCACTTATCCTCTTGAGCTCATACTTGAACCAGATGTTCATTAGGTTCAGGGTAAGATTTACATGTGCCGAGTGTCAGGTTGGCCTAAAAGGTAAAGGGTAAAATAATCTTTTGCTTGATCTGTCTGTCTGACATGAGCGTACGATATGCGCGGACCAACAATGTATGTCATGTCCTACAACGCAGAGCAAAGTTTCTGCAACAATAGGCGATAAAAATTACTTGGCTATGGTCATGGATGAAGAAATACAGGATGGGAAACTCCATTGTTTAAAGCGTGATTTTTTTTTCTCACTGGCGCTCTCTGGCCATTTGCGTGGGCATTACTCTCTGTCTAGCAGACGACTTTACTTTTCCTTATTGGCCTCGATGGCTCAGGGATCGCCTCTGATCAACACTTCCTAGACAGAAGGCCTGATAACGGAAACGTCATACACTGTTACATCATCATTAATCGACCAAATTTAGGCCTCACTACTGGTAGAAATAGAATTAACAATGGTCGACTATTGATGATGTAACAGTGTATGACGTTCCCGTTATCAGGCCTTCTGTCTAGGTGGTGTTGCTCTGATGCCCGTAGATGTGGCTTCGATCCCGGCCGAGGACAACGAGGATTTTTTCAGGGGGAAAATACTATTATATAAAAGAAAGAGCGAAAATGTATACACTCACTCATTCATTCATTTATTACGAAATCTCCAGAACTATGAAGCCTACAAACTTGAAATTTGGCAGGTATATTTCTCTGGGCTTCTAGGTGAGGGTGATACAGGGATCAAATCTAAGCAACATTTTTTTTATCTGGGGCAATATTTTTGAGATAAAAAAAGTTGAAATCCTACCTGCAGGAAACAGTTTGGAATCTGTGGAGACACTTAAAGACATTGGTATACGAGACACCAGTGAGATCCGATGAAGACCTGGTAGCCGGAATCGCCATAGCTGCGGACCAAATTCGCGAAGAACCAGGGACTTTTGAATTATTTACGTCAGTCCATGCGGCGACGTTGTGAATCATGCATTCATGCCAGAGGGAGTGAATTAGAAAACTTATTATTGATGTAAATAAGAAAGAAAATTCCACAGCTCACCATGCAGACGCGTCAACCAATTGCGCCACTGTGGACATGGAAGCATTAACGCTATCTACATGTCCTTAGGGCTGGTTGGAGCAGTACCCACTTCGCAGGCTGAGACTATCTTTCCTACTGCATGTAATCGTTAAGGATTAATAAATGAAAGATCTTAGGAGAATTTATTTTCTATTTTTTTTCAACGCCAAACCTCAGATGTTGAAATTATTGAAGAAAACAAGTAAAGAAAATTCCACAGCCTGGATTCGAACCCAGGCTGCGGAATTTTCTGTCCTATTTTCTTCAATAATTTCACCATCTGAGGTTTGGCGTGAAAAAAAAATAAAAAATGAAAAAAATCCTCTTAAGACCTTCCATTTATTAATCTAGAACTCTTATTGTAAAACATTTTCATGTTTCATAAAAAAACAAGTCACATTAATGTACTGTATGCAATGTGTTTTTCTTTTTATTACATGATTGACTATGTTTTTGACGTGGCATACTTCGTCTACGCGACGTCCAACATTTTTTATCTCAAAAACAATACCCAGAGAAAAAAATGAAACAGGGAAATGTTGCTTAGATTTGATCCCTCTATCACCTCCCATGTTTGTATACATAAACATAAAAAAAAACTATATTTTTCTCCGAGCGACGCCGGGTATTTCAGCTAGTATTTTATACTTTTTTTCATTTTCCCTGATTTTTACATTATTTTAACGTTATCTGCCACTATATTTTTTATTTCCTATGTGTATTTTCAAACTGATAATTTTTATATTATATAAGTAAATATAATCAATCTATAATTATGATATTTTTATTCACAGAAAAAGAAGCCTTACTACAGAAGATAACTCGAAAATTTCTTCAAAATCATTAAGAATATAGAAAACCAAAAAATGCATGAAATAAGAAGTGCCTTATATTTACTGGTGTTTGCTGTTGCATTTTTTATGGCTTTAACAGGTTTTCTAATACCAGCATTATTTCACATTTGGAAGAAATTAAATGCCACATATATTAAGTGGATATATAAACGCCAAATTCAAATTATGGATCAGTATGATACGTATTTAGTTGATACAAAAAATATGAACAGTGGTTACATGGCATCATTGATTGTTTTACATGGTAAAATGGACTTAACACGTCTTAGGGAGTTAGCGTTGAAAAACCTTTTAGCTAAAACGGGCACAGGGCGGATTTTGATGTCTCATTTAAAACACACAGTAATTAGTCTTGATGGTTGGTTGTTTTGGATACTGGATAACGACTTCAAATTAAACCACTTTGTAACGGAAGCATTCGGCAGTGTTCCCAGTAATCATTGCGAATTACAGTGGATCATAACTGATCTGCTTAATAATCATATAAATAAGAGTTACTTGACGAAATTTTTCCTTATTCCCTTATCACAAGATTATAATAATTGTAAATGTGGAGAACATTTTGCAATATTGACCTTATTACATCATTGCGTTAAAGACGGTATCAATTCATTAGCGTACCTCTTTAAAATATTTGATGATGATAACCTCAGAAAACAGTTTCTTGCCCAAAATTTAATTAACTACTCCAACAAAAGTTATCCTCTAGATTCTTATTTTAAATGGTCAATCTGCAGATGTTTATCTTTTTATTATCTTTACAAAACATTTTCAAAGTTAGATAGTTATAACAACTTTAATAGAGTTAGTTTATCAGGAAAGAGAATATTGCGATTTAGAGCTCATCTCAGTTTGGATGATGTTCTTCACTCAAAGAGGTATTTCAATGTAACCGTCAACGACCTTGTAATAGCGAGCGTGGCAGGTGCACTGAGCCATTACTTTTTTAAAAAAAGGAAGAAATTTCCTAAGCGTATATCCGCATTAATTCCGGTTAATATGGATAGAAAAGATGTATATGTAGAATGGGGTAACAATCTGTCATTTGCAAGAATTGAACTTCCTGTGCAAGAAAGCAAGCCCTTGGATAGAATACTCGATATAAAACACAAAATAGACAAGCTTAAAAAGTCACTTATCATCTGGAGTACTTATTTATCTTTGAAATATGATGGTTGTTATTATACCGAGAAACTAAGTAGGTATTTCACCTGTACAATTTCGAACATCAGAGGCCTGTCTTCTTCCTACGAAATATGTGGACAAGCTGTTGAAGACGTAATATCATTTGCAGCTAATATTCAAAATATAGGTAATTAAACGATATCTTTAATTTTTATATTTATGTAGGCTATATGCTAATTTATATATTTTCGAGGTAAATTCAAAAGTTCCTGGAAAGTTATTTCTTCATAAAATAACCAGTATAATAACATTTAAACAACATTCAAAATGCAGAATAGGACGACGCTCTACTTGTCCACAAAAGATTTTGTTCTGTCATCGGTTTTATTTCCTCTAGCGATCTGTGTGTGAGTCAATATACAGGGCGGTTATAATTAAAGTGACATTTAGACCCTCTAGCGGCCTTTCTGGTAATCAGATTTTGACGAAACTTGAGATATATGTTATACAGGCCATGGGGAAGCGAATTTTTCAATAGAAAAAATTAGTTCACATTTTGACCGCTATGTGCATGAATAATAACAAAAGCAACTTAGAAGCAGAGAAATTTATAAAATCAGAGCATTCCATTTGCGTCAATGACATGTTTAAAGCGCATTATTGCATGTTCCACAGTAGAGCGAACGGTTTCCTGAGGAATCGCAGTGATATGGCGTGTTATGCTTGCTTTCCACTACGGCAGCAGCAACGTCTTCTACAGTCTCATTTGCAATTCGTTTCCGTCCTCTTCCTGGCAGTACACCCAACTCACCAGTTTCTTCAAATTTATTAATCATCTTTTTTAAACCATTAATGGACATAGGCCCATTTCGCAAGTTTTTCAAACGTCGATATTCTCTTACAAGGGGACATTACGATCTCGGAATTTTAGTTTAATACCAGACTTCGTGTAGTTGTAGTGTGCCTTTAGGATGTTAATATACTTAAACTTTAAGGCGCACTATTCAGCCAATTTTGAAAAAAGACGGTTTAAAGTTTCGAGCACCATGCATAAGGGAAAGTTTTCCTCCTTGATTGTAAGTGAACTGATAGCTCAGACGGCAGTGTGGTTGCTACTCACAAGTCAAAGTGTGAGGTGGCGGGTTCGAATTGTCAGTGGTAACAATTTTTTTTTTACCCAAATAATTATTCAATATATTAAATTTACAAATTTATTTGTGACAATCAAAAACCAGAATCAACATTTTAAAAGCAATAACTATTTTATTTTTTTTTTCGAGGTGGCGGGTTCGAAAGGGAAATCTTTGTGAATGTAAACGAGGTGTGCTTTTCAATGGATTTTCTTAAAACCTCTTGTTCTTGTAAAAAGTCCTCATTTATTTGTTGTGCGAATTGTCGTGGTATCTTTTGTTTTCCATGCTTCTATGACAATTATCAATCTGGTTCAAGTATATCATTTTAATTTAACTGATTAACATTATTGCTTCTGTGTTATATTGCTATTTGCATGAAATGAATTTTTTACCCTTTCCATACATAATAAGCTATTTTGCTGAAAATACTTGTATTACTTATATTACTCTGTAGACACTTGGAACAATAAAAATAAGCGTAATAATTTTGAGAAAAAGAAAATTTTGTGAAAAAGATGGTTGTCACAAATAAATATAATATATTGAATAACTTGCTGAAAACCCGGCGTCTCCCGGGACTTTACTTATCCTCTTGTTGGATTGACCTGCCTCAGATTAAAATATCCATTTTCACCACCGGAAAATATCACTGGATACTTTAGATCTCATCTTTCCTTCAAAGTTTCCCCTGGCGTAGAAGTTCTTATATCCTCCTGCTCTAGACGAAGCTCCCGTTGTTCAGATGTTCCCGATGCCCATTTGTCTTTTAGCTGCAGAGTTTCCTGACCAATACTCGTTCTTTCTCTTTCTTTTTCCTTTCCAAACACACAAACAAATACACAAACTATTGCCAGTCGTATGTGCGGTGGAAATCATGAAAATTTGACAAAACGTGTGCACGAAACTGGAAATCCACCCATTTGGGTGACTTGCGGTGGAAATCATGAAAATTTAGCCAAACGTGTGCACGAAACTGTAAATCCACCCATTTGGGTGACTTGCGGTGGAAATCATGAAAATTTGGCCATACGTGTGCACGAAACTGAAAATCCATCCATTTTCTGGACATTTGTTTGAGGGCTCAAGGGAGACACGTGTTTCTCCTTTGCCTCCTCGACAGACACTTCGCTATCCTTATCGTCTGCTATACTCGTTTTATGTTCAATAGCATAAATCGAATGTTTTGTCATTGCATCACAATTTTATGCTCATTCTATCCTATCCTATGCTCGAGTTTTGAAAATAAAGTTCGGAATTTGGTAGATCTGCTCGCGAAATGTCAAATATTGGCGAGACTCAGTGGCTTTTACGTACATCTTTTACTGTGGCTAAAAGAAAAATTGCGTCCCAACCAAATTGACGATAATATTACTGCAGAAATTCGATGTCAACAGTGACAAAAAACTACACGACACAGTTGTCAAAAACATGATCCACGGGCCATTCGGCCACACAACAAACACAATCATCCGCGTGCACGAAGGACGGGAAGTGAACCGGGAAGTACCCCCGGGCGCTACTGATGCTATTTGTCTCCAATCTTACAAAATTTGAATAAAACCAAACGTCAGTACCTATTCACAGAGCAAAAAATAAAATCCGAATTGCAAAGCAAATCGAAGTCCGTGAGAAAAGCCAAAACGTATTAATATCAATACGAAACCAAACAACAATAGCATGGCAAATTAAACAAATCTAAACCCATAAAACACAGAAGATAAACATCAATAATTTAAGGCTTGCCCGGAAGAAAGTGACTTGTTACATTTTTTCAGAATTGAGGTTTTGATGGAATAACGTAGCCTGCTCCAGTATCTTTAAGGTGCTGTTATCTATTGGCCCCTCCGCCAATTACTTTTGATATTATAATCGATTATATATTACACTAGCTGAAGTACCCGGCGTCGCTCGGAGAAAAATATAGTTTTTCATATTTATGTATACAAACATGGGGGGG
>JAHWFO010045068.1:15764-36313 GCA_023313115.1 Rhysida immarginata | reverse complement strand
TGAGAAGCATCAGTAAATAATTTGCCATGGATTGACTGAAAAATCAGAACAATCCCATAATATAAATTATAATTAATAAAAGCAAATTACCTTATTATCTTACACTGCAAAAAGGCATACAACAAATAAAATTAAAATTCATACACCAGAGTAGGATCTAAACTGATCCTGGCACTAGCAACCAAATTTTAAGGTGCAAGATCGTACTGATTAATAAATTTTCTTTACACCGCCAAACGAGACGAAGTATGATAATCTTTATGTCAATTGACTAAATTTAAAATAGCACTCAGAAACCGTTTAAGGTTTTAAAGTTATAAAAATAATTAATCTCTTAGATAATTTTTTTTTATCAATAAAGTTCCGTATTAATTTCAGTTTCGGATTAATAAAGTTTTTAAAAAAACACTAAGTAAAAACATTCACACAACATTAGTGAAGTTAAAATAAATGAGAAATAGGCATTAATAAAGTATAGTGGATTTCTTAGTTCTAAACATCGTTTACAGCAGACATTGCGTTGTGTTTAATTAAATTTGAGGTTAGAAAGCTTATAATATATCTAAATCTTAAGTAGTTGTCTGCAGCTATAGTGTTTTGCAGTAAGAATATAAAGTCAACAAGGATTACAAATGTTAATATAATATTTAATTTCACCAAAACATAAAAAAATTGACAATTCATTAAGTCATAAATTATGAGCAATCTTCTTAATAGAGATCTGAAGGAATTGAAAAAAGCGTTAAGATATAGCTTTAATAAAAAAGTGTATGTGAACTATTCACGAACTAAAAGAAGAAGTATCAGTATCAATGAAATAAAGTAAGCAAACTGTATTGCTAAGGAAATCTAACTGTGCAGAACATTACCAAAACACAGCTAACAGAGGTCATTGAAATTATAAAAGACAAAATGCTATCAAAGAAATAAAAGCTAAATTCCAGCATAAGAAAAAAGCTAATGCTGCATGAAAAGTCATCAGCATTCACATACAATTGTCTTAAAAAGAAATATGTTTAACAAATCCGCTATATAAATCAAGTAAAAAACAAAAAACAAACAAAAATTCATTTAAAATGAAAATAAAGTGACTACTCTCCCCGACCATTTCATAGTTGCTAACAGGGGCAAAAATTAAATTTAAAAAAATTATAACCCCCCCAAAAATGGTAAAGAAAATTTGGAATTACAGGGTTGTGCATAACCTTTTGCTAGGGGTCTGGAAAATAAACAAAACTAAGTGGAATGTTCTGCGGTTGAAAATCAAAAAGTACGTTTATTTCTGCTTTTATCACATTAATCTTTAGTGTGGCCACCATCTGCTTCTCGAACAGCACGCATCCGTTTCGGGTAGGAGCGGAGGAGTATCTCAAACAGAGCAGTATTGTACCTCCATGTCCTTCAGCTGCGACGTCTTTTGCCACTGTTATTAGCAAAGATGTTTTTACATTCCTGTGATAATTTCTCGGGCCTACCCTTAGGAAATTCGGCATGGCAGTTATCATAAACTATCCGATCGGTTTAACTTGTTTGCAACCCATTTGCGATTAATAAAAGACGCACCTGCTACCATTGCCTATCGACATGCATTTGCACGAACTCTATCCATGAAACGCTGTTCTTCACTGTCATTTATTAAACCAGCCATATTTGTTTGATACCAATAGACGCACAATGAACTACTCTCTGCCGAAGCGTCATAAGAGTGTGCTACAACGCTGCGGTCTAAGTTGCAGCCCCCTAGCAAAAGGTTATGCACAACCCCGTACATTTTCTTTCAAGAAGGAAGACGTGAACAATTACTTTACAAAAAAATTAATCATGAGAATATTTTGATAGGTTAAATGTCGAGTTAATGCTTAACATAAACAACCTAGGGGCTAATTTAAAGCACTACAGTTAATAAGTTGATATTTACATTGGAACAGGTGAAGATTGGAAGCTACTTCCGGAGAAAAGAAAATCTGGCAGAGCCAGCTAAATCTGAATCACAGTCAATCAGGAAATGTCCATTTCGAGAGAAGTGGAGGAGGAAAGAAATGAATTGAAAAAAGCTGGCATGTCCAATGTAGCATGAAAAGCAGTGAGATCAGGTAATTATCTTTGCAGAAACATCTACCAGAAAACAAAAAAAACCAGAAAAATTGGAGACAGTAGAACCCATGATGCAGAAAGCGCAATTGGAAACTGAAGATGACCTTTTCAAAGATGGCCTTAACAGACATCAAGAGGGCTGACCATGGGTATTCAGGACGCCACCGTACGATGGCAGGAGTTGCAGCCTGGTCAGACTGCTGGAAGAACCAAGATAGATGAAGGTTGCCCCAGTCTTGCGGGTCGAGTTGGCACCATACAAGAAAGATGACAAATCTCACCTGACAATATGATAAAAATCCGGCGAACTTGAAATGATCGTCACTGGCAGTGTGGAAAGAAACGGTAACCTCTTCACTTTCAAGAAGAAGCATAGATGCAGAAAGAAGAAGTTGGACTATATAATGGGAGGATTGAGGAACGCACGAATCAAGTTGGCCATTCTGGCCGCGTGAGGTATTGTAGGATATTTGGCAAGCCCAAACCCCATTATTGAAGGGGATCGGATGGCGGACCGCTGAATAATCCCTATCAACTATAGCACTACGCATCTTCTTTAAATGAAACGGAGATGGCAAAGCAAACAGGCACTTAGACGTCGAGATCGGTAGAACGTGCGTCTGGACAAACCTCGCCTTAGCAAACATCGAAGTGATAAAACGAGAGTGATTGCCAAGGCGGGCGATGCAATCATCAACTACCAGCTGCCTGTGCGGAGAGTCCATATTAGTTGATCAGGAGAAAACATATTTCAGCACTGTAATTTGCTCATACCATGTTATTGGGAAAGATCAAAGATAGTCTAAAGTCCATTTCCCAATAGCGATGCCTTTAGACTTGATGAGTTTGATGGAACTTCCTGTCAAATTACTAAAGAGATAGAAGGATTCTTTATAGATGCCCAGTGAATACGGATGAGATGCAAATAGCACTACATGATGGAAACATACCCCGGACATCTGGGTGGTGACGAAGATATTGTAAAAGTGGTCCAAATAGAAAATGTATAAGGGGGGAAAGATGGGACACCTCTGCCGGACGCCTTTGGACAGTATGAATAAAGGCAAAGTGGACGCATGATGTGGCAGAAGCATGCAGTGCTAAGATAATCATAGCAAATTTACTTAGATGAAGATAGTGAAACACTCGGAAAAGAAACTATACACGTGATTCACCTTATCAAAGGCCTTTTCCTGGTCAAGATTTAGCAGAGCGAGAGTCTGATGACGCACACACGCTTCCTCCATAACACATTTGATGATAGTGAGGTTGTCGGACATCCTGCGAGATGTAATGGAACAGAATTGCCCCAGATCGAAAGACTTGTCGGCGATGCATTTGAGCCATTGTTGTAGCACTCGAGTGAACACCTTATAGTGTGTGGTAAGCAGAGTAATAAGCTCCAATGAGGATCCAGTACCTTGGGGATCAAAATGATTCTCGCCATGGTAAAGTTCGACCTGATGGAGGAAGGGTCTTTGAATACGGAATTAAAAACCTGCTCCAGGAAAGTCACAAGAAATTTCCAAGTCGCATTGAAGAACGAGTACGGGATGCAGTATAATCCAGGGCTGGACTGATAACGGCCATCTGTAGACAGAAACATCTTCATTCATCTTCGGAAAAGGGACGGGAAATTGACAGGTCAGCGTCAGCAGTGAAAGGTCTAAGTGCCTCGATCCGTTTCATCATGGCATCGGATGGAAAGACTGGGTGGCCAAAAAATGATAAAAACTGAAAGTGGAAAGCATACAAGATGTCAGCTTCGGTTCCTACTGTCCTATTATCAACCACCAAACTATGGCACTTTTTCATATTGGCGTGACGCCTCTCAGAGAACACAGCTGATGACATATTCCGAACATCAGATGCCCAGGACAGTTTGACCCTGAGAGCAGCGCGGGGGGCCCTGCGGATCATTAGAGCTTTGATCTCGCTTTTTACCTGTCGGATGTCATCAGCATATGTCCCCTTCAGGATGGAACAGCGAAGGAGGCGCAGGATTTCTTGCACCATGAGGAGATTCTGCCAAGTGCGTCTAGCGGCGTCCAAACTAATCTTTCTGAAAAAACGACGAATCTTGGATTTAAAAGAAAGTCACGAGACTATCGATAGAGGCAAGTTGTGAAGATGTATTTTCACAAACTAAACGAACATCCTCTTGTATTTATCGAGGTCAAGCAGAGAAACGTTCGGATACCAATTGTTCGAAGTAGGGCCTGCAGAGGAGGCTGGGAATGTAGGGATCCAAGACCACTTGATGGTACTGTTTTCAGCAAACCGAGCATGGAATGACCTCCATAGAAGCAGGTGCACCAGCAAAAGTGGCGTCTACGAGACACCGTGGTTCCTTCATGAAAGGTGGACCCACAATGGCTGGAATGGGAAGAAGACGCCCAAAGATGGAAAATTGCATCCCGCTGGCACAACTGGTAGACACACCCAAACGAAAAAATGTCGTTCTCATCCGAATGGCAGTTGAAGTCTCCAGCAACCACTGGGGACGAGCACAGGTAAAAGTCTTAATCGTTGAAGAATGTACATTTCTCTGATGATAAACTCGGGGCGTACACATTAAGCAATCGGAATTTCAGACCAGGTAGAAGGAGGTCCAATAAACTTACTTTGCAGTCACTGTCAAAGACGCAGTTCGACACCACAATGGAGGGAAGATGATGTCCATGCGGCGAAGATAAGTTGATTAAGAACTGCGCATGATGATGATGGGTATTGACTGCGAAAGCCAGGGAGGTTAGCAAGCTGTTGAGAAGCACGAAGCTTCATCTCTTGAAGAAGGAGAACTTCTGGCCTGTACAGGGCAATAAATGATGACAAAACCGATTGCTTGATAGATGAGCCAAAAAAACGAACGTTTAGGAAAAAGATCTTCACTGCGAAATTAAGCTGACAGAGACTGACCTGTATCTGTAGGAGACTAGAACCTCACCGTGGAGGGCGGAGGCTCAGATGTCTTCTGTCTAGGGGAACGAGTACGTCCCGAAGAAGAAGAGGGGCTGCGATGATGATGGTCAGTACAGCTGTCTCTTTCAAAGGAAAAGAACCCAGGAATCCCGTCCCTCTTGCTACGATATAGTCGGAGCTTCTTCTTGCGAGGGCTCTTGGGCATCACAAGATAGTCCCGCTGAGCAGAAGCTGATGGCTTTGTGGTCCTAGCAGATGAAGAAATCCTGGCCGGCAATGAAGAGATGGAAATTCTACCGCAGCAAACACCGACCCCGAGCATAACGAATCGTCTGCGATGGCTTCAGCAGAAAGACCATCTTCCATCGCTGGATGGATACATGGCGAAGGAGCAGGAGAGGCGGTCTTACGAACCAAATGAGGCCGAGTAGATGGAGGTGGCATTTTGTTTCCTGGCATCGTATGAAGAGGCGACGATGGTGGGGTCGTCTTCAACTTCCTTGGTGAAAGACAAGGCGTGGCTGCTCTGCTCTGCACAGGTGACTTTGTTGACTGCTGGAACGACATCCCTCCTAGTAGTGCTATTGGGCCGCTGGTGGAGCACTTGACCTCTCAGAGCACTGATGGTATTTGCCCACGATTTTTTTACAGAAGTCACACTTCTTCAGGAGAGGACAATCCTTCCAGATGTGGAAGGACTTCTTGCAGTATCAGCAGCACTGCCTCTGGCCCTTGTAGAACATGAAGACACGTACTTCATGCATCACAAGGGAATCAGGAATGTCTTTTTGAAGATGCATGTCCAACAAAATCTCATTTTCCTGCAGAGAGGGAGTCGGATTTCTCTGGATAGAAAACTCCTACCACCTCCCCATAGTCGGACATGGACTGTGAGATATCTGTGGTCGGCGTGGAACAGTAGTCCAGCCGAATTGGATGTGGTCAGCTTCTAGTGCCTGCTCAGCAACATTCCGGTTCCAGCAAAGTATCCACACTCTATGGAAGAAAGCTTTTGCATGACCGAAGCAGCAGCAAAACCCTGAAGGAGGAACAGGGGGTATGCCCGTTTGGGCATACAACCGCTTCATGAATGTGTCGGGAGTAAATTGACTGTCGGCGATCATCATCACCATGCGTTCCATGGTGATAATGGTAAAAGTCAATGTCTATATAGGAAGAAGACCTCCGCCAGGAGATACCAGGGGCGTGAACGCACTGCACACATCACTCAAGAGGAATGTACCTCATGTTTGCTTCTGGCAGAGTAGAAGAAAAGCGGCAGAATTTTCTAATGTTCAGAATTTATACTATTGGTACAACAATCTGAAGGCACACGGTTAGTACGTGGCGACAATAGGAAATCACTCTCAAAAGCATGAGTATGTAAATAAGAAAACATCAGTAAATCAGCATCAACAAAGGGGCAACAGCTGAGGCATTGTTGGGAAACATTTTAGCAGATACAAAGGTAGCTACTCAAATAAATATTATTAAATATTTCCTTTTTATTTTTGTCTGATAAAAAAGAATATATCGCAAAAGGGCAGATAACAAAAAATATAATATCATAAAAAAGACAACTTTAATAAAAAGCAAATTTGAAAGGTTGAACTCTGTCCTGAAGAAATGTGATGGAAAATTACTAGAATTTTTTGAAACATCACAAAGTAATGCCACAGGTCGCGTCTGAGAAATCTAGCAAATAATCATGGATAGACACCCACACAAGATGATTAATCAAGGAAATCTTCATTGCAATATATGGGATATAAGGGGAATCGCTAGCAACCTCAGCCAGTTTAACAATTTCCTTGTAATCTGGATTATCGACATCGCCTTTGTGTGCAAGACGCACCTGAAATCAACTCAATTGTTTAAATTGCCCAGCTATCATATCTATTGCAGGTACCGGGTTCTGGGTAATAATTCCGGCCGCACGTTCGGAGGAGCAGAGAATATTATCAAGGACGACATTAATTCTCCTGAGGCGGCCACTCCCGACTATGAAGGAATGGAGGCCATTTCCTTGATTATTAATGACGCTGATGCAGGCAAAATCAAGCTCACCTCTTTATAACTCATCTAAACCCAAGCTTGGTCTATGCGAGCTCATGAGCTTGTTTCGGGCCTATTCCAGTAATAATGGCGTGGACTTAAATGCCAAGCACCATGCGAGAACTCATGATGCTCAAATCAAAATGGAAATATCTTATATGGGTGCAGCCTAAACGAGATTGACACCTTCGATGCTCGCCCCCTTGATGACACGTACTACTGTGACTACTCTCCTGTCCGCGACGTGTTGGACATAGCAGTTCTTAATGGTTTCTTCAAGCCCTAAAATATATTTACAGTAGACGACTTTACCTTTGATCACCGACCAGTCATGCTTATCTTTGACGACTTAAACATTGACCTGAAAATAGGGCTTTGCACTAAAGAGGACTAGAAGCTCTTTAACAATATTCTTTAAGAAAATAGCATTCCATACAAGAAGGTTATCTACAATGCGAACATCAACACAAATTCAGTGCAGTCACTCGTGTTATCAATGATGGTATTTGTTTTGAAATTAAAGAAGAATGAGCTATGCTTATTCACCAAAAAAATGTATATGACACGTAAAAATCAATCATTTAACTTAGCTTGGTTGAAAGACATGGTGAAACACAAAAAGAACTTCAGAACTACGGAGCATGTATAGCCTGGACATTTATTGCTCAACGTCATTGATGTTAATAATTAACTGAAACAGGCAAATCACTAAGAATAATAAAACTTAAGATATCAACAATGAAAAACGTGAAAAATCATTTTTAAATACAATTGGTAAAAAACAATTGCAAACAAAAATACTAAAGGAAAACAAATACATGAAGATGTAAATTGTGACGCTTGGACTATCATTATTCTCACGCGTTAAAACATTTGGTTTCAACACTGGAATGTCAATATTAGTCCTCGATTGAGAGACGACATAGTTTTACTGAAGGTCGTTTAAACAGTCCGGCCTCTGTTTCCCCTGTTGCGACACGAATGAATCCATCCTTTCTTGGGTGTACGTCTGTGATTCGTACCAATGACCATTGTTGAGGTGGCAAATTTTCCTCACGAATAAGAAAGAGTTCGCCTCTATTGATGTCAGGTGCCTTTGATGTCCACTTGCTACGTTACCATAGCTGGCCTAAGTACTCTTGGTGCCAACGTTTCCAAAAGTGTTCGTGGATCTGTCGTAACAACTTCCAGCGGTTTAATCTGTTGATGGGTAAGGCGATATAGTTGGGTTCTGGTAATGCCATAAGTGGCCTAGTGATTGGAAAATGACCTGGTGTTAGTGCTTCAAAGTTGTCAGGATCACTTGAGATGGCGCAGAGTGGTCTTGAATTCAGAGATGCTTTGATTTGAGTGAGAACGGTGTGTAATTCGAGAAATGAATCTGGTCAAGGCTGCGATGAATGCATCAGTAGAAAGGTAACTAGTTCTAAATGAATTGCATTTGTTGTAAAGCACACAAATAATGAGATGTTTGCCTGTGTTGATTTTGCACCTCTACCTATTTGTGCCTTTATCATGAATGGACCAGCATAATTAACACCAGTGTTTACGAAATCATTGACGGGTTTTATCCTTGACTTTGGCAAATTGCCCATCCGTTGATGAGAAGGGGATGCTCGATCTCTGGCACAAGTAACACAATGATGGTAATATAGTCTGACTGCGTTTCGGAGGCCCATAATCCAATAGTGCTGTTGAATTGCTGCTATCATTATTTGATTTCCAGGATGAAGCAGCGTCATGTGTTAATGTCTGAGAATTACAGTTGTCAAGTGGTGGCGTTTAGGGAGCAACATTGGGTGTCTTATATCAAAGGGAATAGTTGGATATTTCAACGACCTCCAACTCGAATCACGTCGTTCTCATCAATGAATGGGGATAATCTTTGAAATTTATGGAGCTCGGGCCATTTGTGGAATTTGTTTGTCCTCTTTGATTTCTCTATGGAGCTCGGGCCATTCTTCTTGCTGTGCGACAGGGATCAATAACTGCAACGCGTTTCGTAATTCAGTTGTTATGAGGAATGCGGTTACACGATTTTGACGAGTCTCCTTGCGGTTTGTAATAGATCAGAGACAGTATGCTGTTATTCGTTGTAATTGCCCCAACCAAGACTATCTTTGCATTAGCGATGTATCAGGCACATGCGTTACTCGTATTTGCACTTTCTTCTTTCTTCTTTGGTTATGTCTTTTATGTATAGGTTAACAGGCCATTCTTGCTTCGGTTGTGTCAAGAAAGACGGCCCATTCCACCACATAGCATGCCTAGTTAACTGTGATGGGATGATGCCTTATGATGCGACATCCGCAGGGTTTAAATGAGTTGGCACATGTCTCCATAAATGTGGTTCGTTAGATTCTTGAATTTCAGAAACACGATTTGCGATGAAAGTTTTCCAACGAATCGAATGACTTCTAAATTATGCTAAGACGATTGTTGAGTAAGTCCATTCATTGACAATTGGAATTGCTTCCTTGAACACCTGTCGAATTCTTGAAAATAGTTGTGACAATAGCACAGCAGCACACAATTCGAGCCTGGCAATTGATACTTGTTTGATGGGTGTGACACTAGTTTTTGCGAAGAGTAACTGCACTTGAGTTGAATCTGATGAGGTGGATCGCACATAAGTCTTTGCAGTGTATGCTCCCTCAAAGGCATTACAGAATCCATGCATTTCACAACAATAATTCTTGATGATCACACAACGTGGTATGCGTACCTTCTCTACAAATGGTAGCTGGCTGATGATTGTTTGCCACTCGGTTTTTTGTTCATCTGATAGTGGATCGTCCCATTCCATGCCAGTGAGCCATAATTTCTGTAGCAACATCTTTGCACGAACGACAATTGCTGATAACCATCCGATTGGTTCGTACAATTCTGCTACCTTTGATAACACTGTTCTTTTCGTTGGTGGGTGCGTTGCCAAACGTGCAGTAATGTTAAAATAGAACTCATCTGTCGTGGTGTCCGATTGAATGCCTAACGTTTTTGTTATTGTGGAGTCTACACTCGTGGTTAACTGTGAAGCTCGCAAATGATTTGGGAGTGCTTCCAGGATTTCAGGTTTGTTCGATGGCCATTCCGAAGTTCACAGCCTCCACTTTATAGTAATTGTAACAATTGCCTTTGCATTTCAATTGTATTGGATATTGTTGTATTTTCAGACATCACGTCGTCAACATAAAAGTCTTTCTCGAGTGCATTTTTCGATTGTGGAAATAAGTTTCCATCATCTTCTGCTAAATGTTGAAGAGCACGAGTTGCCAATTGTGGTGACCATGCCGTACTGTACATCACTGTATTTAACTGATATGCCTGTAAAGGTAAATGTGGTTGTTCACGCCACAAAATGCACTGTTTTAGACGATCGATTTTATGCACTGTTACTTGCCGATACATTTTTGCAATATCATTTAAAAGGCGACTGCGTGCAACTGGAAGCAAAGAATTATATCAGAGATATCATCTTGAGTTTTCGAGCCAACCATGACCCTATCATTGAGTAAAATGCCAGAGTCTGTTTTTGCCAACGCATCGAAAAACACTCGCACTTTAGTTGTCGTGCTGTATTCCTTAAGTGCGAGGTGATGTGGCAAAAATTTCAGGCTGGCACTCAGTTTGCCAGGTTATCTCGTCATTTGTGCTAGGTTTTCATTTTCTTTCAATAATCCGCGATACTGTTGGTAATGCTCTGGTGACTGTTGTAGTCGTTTCTCAACTGCTAGGAATAGTGTAGTTGCCATCGTTAATGACTGTCCGAGCACTCCAGCTGTTTTCCTGGGCAGGACCAGAGAGTATCGTCCTGTCTTATCACGATTATGTGTTATGATGAAATGAGCTTCACACACTTGTACTTCAGTGGTGTAAAATGGTTCTCGTGGAATTTCTTCCATATCCTAAAATTTACACAGATCTGTGTCAAGTGTTGTCAATTGAATTGTGAATGAATCTTTGTTCGGTCTTGGTACCATGCTGCATATAACCCACCCTAAAACGGTCTCTTAGGCATAAACCTCCCCTTTGGACGTGTAACGTTTGCCATTTCCCAAAATATCAAAAAAATAATCGGCTCCGATAAAGATGTCAACTGGGCGTGATTTATGGTATTCCGGGTCAGCTAAGTGTAAAGCTGTTGTGTCCGGAGGATCTGATATATGAACATCATGTTTTGGCATCACTCCAGAGACTTGTGGTAATACTACCGCTGTGAGATTAAGAATGTACATAGTTTGATGCGTTGACTGAATCGTACACTTCACCAGTCCACGAGCTTGTCCACCAGTGATGTTATCTACGCCATTTATAATGGTTGCATTGCATTGGCGTGATGAGCCAGTTCGTTTTACACATTTTTCACTGATGAGATTAGCTTCTGCACGGGAATCGAGTAGTACACAACACATTTGGGTTTGACTGTAACAGTCTTCAACATGAACAATTGCTGTTGCAAGTAATTGCTCGCTTGTGGTTAGTGCATGTGATGTTCACTACAGCATTACTACCAGCTAAAGCAGCATTGCCCGTGGTTGTAGACTGTTCGTTTCGACTGGATGTGGCCGATGCAGTACCTTCAAAATGCAGCAGCGTATTGTGTTTTTTGTGGCTTGTTTTACAAGTGCCCTTCGATGGATGAAGGCAAGTAAAGCAAAATGAATGGTCACGAGGGTCTAATGCTAGGAACAGAGCACATTTGAACAGCTGATGATCAGCAACACACTCATCACACACATTTACAACATTGTTATGCACTTGTGCAGTTCCTTGTGAACGATTTCCATCAGTTGATCTATGACTTTTACTTTGTGTAGCTGCTTCAGGGGCATGACAGCGTTGTTCAAGATAGGCTTTTACATCTTCAAATGTTGGATGTTTGTTTCCTGAAATGGATAGCTCCCATTGACGTGGAGATTCCATATCCATCCGCTCACCTACTATGAAGACTAATAAGTGACCCCACGTATCCACAGGAACCTTCAATGCTTTTAATGCGCGCACGTGCTTGACTGTTTTGTCTTGCAGTTTGCGTAGGTCAATTGTTGACTCTTTAATCATGAATGGGTGTTTAATCAGCTTAATGGATGTGACAGGATATAATTTGTCGTTCGTTGTCGTATCGTTCGATGAGAAGTTTCCACGCTTCACAATAGTTTGCATCACTTGTGTCTAGCGACTGAATTAGCAATGCGGCTTCACTTTTAAGAGCATTCTTTAAATAATGCAACTTCTGAGAATCGCTGATAGTTTGATTTCGATGTATCATGGAGGATAATAGATCATGACACGTAGTCCATTCAAGATAATCTCTTGATAATGTCGGGAGATCCATGCGTGGTAGCTTAATGTCCGGACGGAATTGTGAAAAATCAGCCATACATGAAGGAGATGATGGCATACTCTTTTGTGCAGATGTGATAGTGAGAGTGTCCAGTAATATTTGTATACCAGCTTTGGTACTCACATATCTTTTTTCTACTGCTGCTTCATCGTTTTCATGAGATGCGATTTCGTCGCTTGTTGCCAATACAATAAATTTTCCTTGCATGTTGTTGTATTCGTTCTAAGCGTCATCTAAGAGTTTTAACCCTAAAGAGAGTTATTGCACAGTGTTGCTTGTTGATACTGATGCATGCTACAAAAAAGTTGACACACGGGTAATTTTTGATTTCATCACCCCACGTTGTTTCACAAGATGTTCCATTGCTTAGTTGATAACACAAATAACACTTACAATTGTTGCACGAGTTCTATATTCACCGTCGTTGACGTTGAAGCCGCACACAGAATGGCTGCCAACAAAGGTAGTAATTGTCGGTTTCGCGAAAACAATCCGGCTCGAAGAACCAATGTTTTGAAATTGAAGAAGAACGAGCTAATCTCATTCACCAAAAAAGTGTTTTTGACACGTTAAAATCAATCATGTTACTTAGCTTGATTTAAAGACACGGTGAAACACAAAAAGAACTTCAAAACTACGGAGCATGTGTAGCCTGGATATTTATTGCTCCACGTCATTGACATAAATGATTAACTGAAATAGGCAAATCAACAAGAATAATAAATCTCAAAATATCAACAATAAAAAACGTGCAAAATCATTTTTAAAAACAACTGGTGAAAAACAATTGCAATCAAAAATAATAAAGAAAAACAAATACATGAAAATATAAATTGTGACGCATGCCATAACAGTATTACTTCTAGTACCTCAACTGCTGTCTGAAAGCGTCCCTAACACCTCGGCCTCCCTCCTTAGGCGACTCATTCTCGAAAGGAATTCCTATAGGACACTAGCCAACAGAAGCGACTACCATATTTCAATACTAAGTACAACAGGCTTTCTCGCAAAGTCCAGGAAGAGGTTAAAGATATACGAACTCAAAGGTGAAGTGAAAAAAAGAAGTCTTTATCTGTCCGGGACAACTCACTTTGGGGTACTGTGATGGCCTTTAAGTGAAATAAACCCATCCAATTGCCAATACTGCTTGCAGGCAATGGCAGTGCTGTCACCAGTGACGAGGAAAAACCCTCAACTGATCACTGATTGCTTGAAAATTCAATTTACCACGCATAGTGAGACAAACTTGAAGAGCCTCTAAAACATTCAGCTAGTTAACAATGAGTATATAACTTACCTGTGTATTCATCTTATTCTAACCTCTGAGGAAGTCATTAGTGCCCAAGAAATATCCGACGTCATCAAGCGACTTAAAACCAAGAAAGCAGCGGGTATTGAATCAATCACTAACAGTGTTATCAAGAACTTACTTTTTAATAATATCTCGATCATTACCAAAGCCATGAATGACTGCTGGAAATTAGGTTACTTCCCCGACCAGTTGAAAAAGTCCATCATAGTTACCATATCAAGCCTGGTCTAAACCCTGCTGTCGCTGTCAGCTATAGGCCTATAAGCTTACTACGTATGTTAATAAAAGTCTTTGAACGCACCATTCTGAAGAGGTTTAACGAATTCTGTGTAGCAAACAATTTCGTTTAAGATGAGTAATTCGGCTTTCGCCCATGTCACTCTTGCCAACTTCAGATCTGGGGGCTTGTTGCAGATTTAAACACTCCTTCAAAGTATGGTGGTCTTGAATTCTTGGATGTTTGTAAAGCTTGATCAGGGTTGTTACAACGGCCTCATATACAAGATAATTACTTGTGGTTTTTCGGACAAACTGATGGTAAAACTTGTGAAAAGGCCCTGGAATGCCTGCTTAGATGTTAGGTTTGCTGCTTTTGACCGAGTGCTCAACAAAATGCTATAAGCTCTCTGCGACATAATAAATGCTAAGTATAAGGCACTGGAGGCTCGAAACGAACAACTAATATTTAGTACGGCTGCACAACGTTGAACAAAGGTGAACTTTGGTTCGTGATATTGAACGCAAGGAGATTCCCCGTACGAGTAGCGAGTTTCACAATTTTCTGATAAAGCAAGAAATCGACGTTGCTTTCCTCTGTGAAACGCACTTCAAATCAAGACAGAATGTCAAGCTACCTAGCTATTGTGTGTACCATAAGGATCGAATGGCTTCAAATGCAGCAAGATGTGCTTCTGGGGGTGGTGCGATCATCATTAAGAAGGGAATTCAAAACCAAGGATTAGTCTCCAAGTCTTATGCAGGTATGAAATCGCCCTCCATCATTATCAATGACGTCTCCTGTGGTGAAGTGAAAATAATGGCGCTCTACAATACATCTAAAAATTATCTCGACGTTAGCGAGCTTGATAAACTCTTCAGTGGTGACACTCCTGTCGTCCTGGCAGGTCATCTAAATGACAATCACCCAAGCTGGAACTCCAGAACGCAGAACTACAACGGCATGATTCTCTGTAGGTACATATAAGGAAAAGATGACATTATCGCTGCTCGACCTGTGGAGGACACGCACTACTACGTTTTGGACATCTCGATTTTGGAGAGTTTCTTCAAACCATACAATATTTTCACAATTGATGACCTTTTTTCTGAACTCAAGCCAGTGGTGTTGAACTTTGACAATGTGGACATAAATTTCCGAGAGGAAATCATCATGACTGGAAGCTCTGCAAAGATATTCTTAACGACTATAGTTGCCATCCCGAAGTTGCATACTGTATAGAGGACATCGATTAATGTGTTGAGGACCTCACCAGATGTATTAACGGTGCCATAGAGGCTAACAACTGTACATCAGAGAATAAACCTCCTCATCGAATTCCAGTCTCTCCTGGAATCCAGCGCCTAGTAGCTGAAAGAAAAAGGACTCGTAGACAAAGGCAACGCTCAAAACCAAGTACAACAGGCTAGTGCGAAGAGTCCAAGTGGATATAAAAGACCTACGCGACGCTAGATGGAATGAGAAACTCAAAAGCTTGTCGCCTCCTGACAATTCCATATGAGTGACTTGGTGAAAGAGGAATGATACACTTGGTCAGAGCTATGCATAAGAAGAGGAATGATACACTTCTTTTACTCCTTACCCCACAAGGAGACTATGTGCAAACTGATCAGGACAAAGCCCAAGTCATTGCAGATTCGCTAGAAATGGAATTTGTTACTCCTATCAACAACAATCCTGAAAGCCATATTATGTCTCAGTGTTTGGAAGATGGTGTTGTAAAATTTAATGAAATCTTGTAAACTGTTAACGAGGAACATCATCGAGGCTGGAAAAATCGCCACAATCATAAGTAAACTGAAAAAGAAGAAGGATCCAGGAAGAGACATGGTGAGCAATAACGCCCTTATGAATCCCCCAAAGAACTTTATTGACTTTCTCACCAAAATAATTAACGATTGCTAGAAATTTTCTTACTTCCTTGCATCTTAGAAACAATCTATTGTTTTGAGTATACCCAGGCAGAGATAAAATCCAGCAATTTCCTCGAGCTACCAACTTATTTGTTTGCTCCCCTCAACGTCTAAAGTTTTGGAAAAAACGATTCTCGCCAAATTCCAAGAACACTGTCTCGCCAATGATCTACTTCGGAAAGATCAGTTTGGTTTTTGTGCCAGCCACTCTTCTCAGATACAAATATTGAGGATTGTAGATAACCGGAGCACCCCCTTGAACTTTTCCAGGTACTATGGAGTGGTTTTCTACGATGTCAGTAAAGGTTTTGACCTTCTGTGACATAGAGGCCTTGTCTATAAGATGATTAGAGACGGGTTTTCTTCCGATTTGATTTTCATGGTGAATTTTTTTCTCACTGACATGTCCTACCAAGCTAAAAATGGTGAAAATCTATCCACGTCCCTCAAGGTTCTATCCTCGGGCCCGTGATATTTAATTATTTTGTGCATGATTTCCCGAAACCAAAAATTGCAATCTATATTTCTATGCTGACGATACTGCCATTATGACATGTGCACACAAGCCTGCTCACGTTATCACTCATCTACAGCAGGCCTTGAAGATGTTCTAAGACTGGTTTATCTGCTGGAAGCTGAATCTTAATTTCGGAAATTACAAGGCTATGTACTTCAACAGACAGTCCGAACGTCTCGAGATTCTCTTGGTCTATTCAATAAAAAACTGGACTGGCTAGACAACTACAAATATCTTGGCGTTATCATTCACTCAAGAATCTCGGGGAATCATCAAGTGACCTACGCTTAACAAAGCGAAGAGGGCTAGGTAAAGTCACATAGCCTTCCTGAGCCGCAACAGCCCCCTCAGCATCAAACACAAGCTACTTTTTTACAAATCGATTATTCGGACCATACTCCTCTAAAGCAGGCCTGCGCGGGTAACTATCTGTAGAAGCAATGGAGTAAGCTACAGGCATTCCAGAATTTTATCCTGAGGACCATTGCCCAGCTGGTCAGAAAGACAGTGAAAAATCAATCCATCTACTCAGATCTAGATATGATCCACATCGGGGAATTTTTACAGGAACTGCTTTTGATTATGGTGCAGAAGATCAAGATTCAAGAAAATGCCTTAGTGACCGGAATGCTGAATAACTCAATAGATATGAAGTGGCATATGATATGTCGAAAATCTTGAAGGCGCATTCTTGATATCAACTTTCTCTTTCACGGACTACTTTCATTCTTTAACCTAGCGTTTTCATTTCGTTTGTATTTTGTTTCTGACAATCGTCAATCTTATTTTCATTCTTGTGTAATATGTAAGACCGCGGATGTTCGGATCGGTGCAGCAAGCTGTGTCAGACGTGAACTGTGGCGATCCGTGGTTACAAAACGCGAGCTGGGTAAGAAAGACAAGCTCTTCATCTTCAAACCTATCTTTGTCTCCATTCTCATCTATGGTCATGAGGATTGGGTTATGAACGAAAAAGAGTGCGATCGCGGGTACAAGTGGTTACGTGTTGAGTCTTTAGGTGTTTAGTTGCTACTTCTCCGCATTGAGAGATCTCAGTTGCGCTGGTATAGCCATGTGATATGGATGCCGCAAACTGGTCTTCCTAGGCAGTTGTTGATTTCCAAGCCGATGGGTAAGAAACAAAGGGGTCGGCCTAGAGCCAGTTGGCTAGACTCCATAGAGAATCTGGGTTCAAGTCGCTTGGATATTACCATGGTTGACATGCACCTGATGGCAGAAGATCGCGATCGCTGGAGATCCTCCATATGGCTGCTGGCCCCGCGACTTTAATGGATAAGCGGGTTTGAAAAGTAAGTTAGTATGGAAGACCAGTTGGGTGGCTTAGGCTTCTTGACTACCTCAGGCTTCATTTAGAATTTAATCTGGTACGATGAGCTTGTGAAAGCGCTGCTTTTATCCCATCTGAAAAAATTTAGACTTCATTGTTTGACTGTCGATCAATTGTTCTTTGTGAAGCGCTCCTTTTTTACATCTGACGAAATGGTTCGGTTGTCGAAAGTCGTTGTTTCTTACATCGTCATTTGTTTACAAATCTAGGCAAACGTTAAGACCAACTAATTTCATCATGGCTACAAGACATTATACTGAGATCAACAAAGGTAACTTCGGTCCGTACTATAGAATGGTAGCGGGGTGGGCAGGTTACCCAAAAGCGTAAAGAGTTTCACAACTTTCGGTTGAAGCAGGAAATCGAATTTGCTTTCCTCTGTGAAACACACCTCAAGCCAAGCTGAGATTTCAAGCTACCTGTTTATTTTGTGTACCATAATGATCACATGACCCTAAACACTACAAGATGTGCCTCTGGTGGTGCTGCGATCATCATCAAGCATTAAATTAAACATCAAGAATTCGCCTCCAAATTTTACGCAAGTACGCAGTCGGCGTCCATCATCATCACTGACATCTTCCTTGGTGAAGTGAAGATCGTGGTGCTTTACAATTCACCTAAACTTACTCTCGATGTTAGCGATCTCGATGAAACTCTTCCATGGTGACATTCCAGTTATACTGGCTGGTGACCTTAACGCCAAACATCCAAGCTGGAACTTCAGAACACGGAACTCCAACAGTATGATTCTATAAGGGACGTGTTGGATATCTAAATTATGAAGAGTTTTCTCAAGCCATACAACATCTTCACGATTGATGACCTTTCTTCTGACCACAAGCCCGTGGCATTAAACTTTGACAATGTCAATATCAAGTTCAGAGAAGAAGTCAAGCAATATTGGAAGCTCTTCAAGAAATCCTCAAGATCCATAATGGCCAACTAGGCGAGTGAATAGTGCCTCTGAAGCTTGTGCCTATCTATTGGAAAATAAATCTCCTTATCGTATTATGCTTACGCCAGGAATCCAACACTTCACCACCGAAAGGCCAGGACCCGTAGACTTTGGCAACGTTATCTGAAAAGCTTGTCGGTTCGCGACAATTCTATTTTGAGCATGGTTAAAGCTCTACAGAAGGAGAAGAATGATACTCTTCCTCCACTTCGCGCCCCTCAAGGTAAATACGTCCAAACTAATCAGGATAAAGCACAACTAATTGCAGATTCCCTAGAGATGCGATTTGTTATTCCTGATAAAAATAATCTTTAAAATCAACTCGTGTCCCAGTGTGTTGAAGATTGTATTATCAAGCTTGATGAAGTCCCGCAATTTTTATAGAAGATTAACATCGAGACTGGCGAGATACCTGCCATCACCAGAAATCTAAAACTGAGGAAGGCTCCAGAAAGAGACAAAGAAAGTAATAATGCCCTAAGAAATCTGCCAAGCAACATTATTAATGACATCTCGAATATCATAAGCGATTGCTGGAAGTTTTCCTACTTCCATACTACTTAGAAGCAGCTTATTGTGTTAAGTATCCCCAAGTAAGGACAAAATCCTGCAATACCTGCGAGCTACCGACCTATCAGTCTTCTCCCATTGATTTTCAAAGTTTTGAAGAAAACGATTCTCACCAGGTTCAAGAATCACTATTTCACCAATGATGTACTTCAGAAAAAGCAGCTCGGCTTTCGTGCCGCCCATGCGTGTCGGATTGTTGACGATTGAGAACCCCACTGAACCTTACCAGTTACTGCAACGTTGTTTTTCTTGATGTCATTAAGGCTTTCGATCAGATGTGGCATGAGGCTAATCTACAAGATGATTAGAGACGAGTTTCCTACTGATTTGATTTTGATGATGAAATCCATTCCTAGCGCCAGGCTACATCAAGCTGAAGTTGGCTAAATATATCTAAGCCCTGTGTTGTAAAGGCCGGTGGTCCCACAAGGCTCTGTCCTTGGGCCCATTTTATTTATTTTGTACATGATTTCCTAAAACCAGAAAAATTTATTATATGTTGATGTTGATGTTACTGCCACCATGGCATGGGCGCACCAACCATCTCACGTTATCACTCGTCTGCAGAAAGCCTTGAAGAAATTTGAAGACTGATTTAATTGCTGGTAACTGAACCTTAATGTCGGAGAATGCAAAGCTATGTACTTCAACGAAAATCTTAAGCGTGCTCTGGATTCTCTTGTCCTCTTCAATACGGAACTCGAATGGTTCGTCAATTACAGGTACGTTGGCGATATAATCGACTCAATTCTCTCCTTAAACTCTCACATGACTTACGTTCTGAATAAAGCAAAGAAGGCTAAGTACAGCCTCATAGTTCTGCTAGGTCGAAACAGTGCCCTTAGCATCGAAAATAAGCCCTCTATTGTATAGAATGATGATTTGGACCATCCTCCTCTATGGCATGCCTACATGGGCAACCATATGTAAAAGCAGAATGTTACACTGAGGATCATTGTCCAGCATGGAAGAAGGACCATAAAGAATAACTGCATCCACTCGGATCTGAACATTACTCTCCTTGGTAAGTGTGTACAAGAACTGCTGATGTACATGGTAGCTGGAATGCTAAACAACCTGAAGGAAATGAAGTAGCATACAAAGTATAGAAAACCGAGGCATATTTTTGATGTCAACTTCGAAGACATGGCAACGTTTCCTTCCCTGATTATTGGAAGATTTGATCCCCCCCCCCCAGCTCCCTCTCCCAATCTTCGGACAATCGTCAATCTTATTATTATTATTATTATTATTATTATTATTATTATTATTATTATT
>JAHWFO010045068.1:0-11745 GCA_023313115.1 Rhysida immarginata | reverse complement strand
ATTATTATTATTATTATTATTATTATTATTATTATTATTATTATTATGGGACTAATACTAACTCTGACAGAGCTGACATGGGTGACTCCAGTTCTAAGGTTTCCCTTGGGTCTGAAAGAACAAATATTCCTCTGTGGAGTAAACGAGATCTTAGGATGAGACCTATTGCCTACGATTAGATTAACAATGAGAAATATAATTAGGGAAACTGTTCGGGTAAACTGAGATTTTTTATGTAAAATAGATATAATTTTATTTGTAATTAATTATTCTACTTTTTCTATTATTTAATCTTTTTTACTGCTTTGCAGACAATGATTATAGAGTATATAATGTTTTATTAAATGTTAATTAAAAAATCCCAATTGTGTGTCCCAATATTGTTGATGTTCTTTGCGTGGTTACATTTATTTTTTTTTCAGGCAGACCACTTCCAGCTTCTGGCTTGACCAGTCGTCCCTCCTTCAGGTCCTCTTCGACCTTACTAGCCTGCAACATGGCGTTCAATTTCCATTTATCATTTTCCTTCCAATGTTCTGGAAATTACTCATATCCTGCCATTCGATGTTTAGTTTCTTATTGAATTTCTCACATTCTCGTGGTAGCCTTGATTCATTACAGAGCAGCATTGTTTTGCGGGTTTACCCATAAGGTAATAATGAAATATCTTTTAATGCTAATTCAACAATAACGCACATAAGGGATGCTATGCTGCACATTTTAATTCTTATTCCCCATTATAATTAATTATGATTTCGCAGTCTTTCTTTAGACATTAAATGGAAATTTTAAAATTTCTTTTCGTTTTTCATTATAAGGATTGGTCTGTCTCAATTTGTTTTATATTTAATGTCAATTCGCTCAATGTAGCGAATAATGTTTCTCGTTACAGCGTTTTGCTGTATTTAACGTACATTTAAGTATTTTTTTTTATTCTGAGAAATATTCTCTTTTGTAATTGAGATCGCAATGCCTATTCAAATAAATCATATTGTATAAAACATTGTTTTGTACAGAATTTTTGTATTTTATAAATAAATATCGCAATTTTTAAACCAAAATAAAAGTCTTTTCTAGAGCCACGTTTACTCTGAAGTGTTGGGTTTCTTTTTTTTTTTTTAAAGTAACACCCATTATATTCTACTTATTTTGCTCCCCCCTGTGAACATATGGTTTCTTTCTTTTATTTTAATACAATATGGAGGAATCATATTTTGAAGTGGGTCGTTCCCTCCCTAGGCCAACGAATGCCAATTATCTTCAATGGACGTAACAAGTTTTAACCTTTCTCGAAACCAAAGGGCTAGCAAAATATGTCCAAGAAAAGATCGCTTTCCTTACAGAAGCATCAGGCGGCTCATCTATGAACCCTGATTAGGCAAAAGTATGGCATTACTTCCTGAGTATGGTGAGTGAAGATATTGTCATCATGTTTCAAGATGACAATCCCTATACATTGTGGGAAGCATTTAAGCATTGATATGGAAGGCCGGATTCAGTAACAGAGGCTGAAATAATGCGGTGTCTCTCAGTCTTGCGTTTCTTAGACGCTGATGATCCGAATGCCCATGTGGCAAGAGCGCTACTAATCCGTGCTAAGGCTGGAGCCATGTTCCTGGTTCTGGATGATAAAATTTTGATTGACCATATGATCACAGGTCTACCCTCAACTTATACTCCATTCAGATTCGCGGTCCAATCAAACCTATCAATATTAACTGAAACCTTCCAGAGTCAACTAAATGTGGTGTTTAAGGACCTCACAACACTGAATTCCTCAATAGGTGTAGCCTCGTGTGCTAGCTCTGTTGCTTCCCCGTGTCCGCATCAAAATGCTCGTTGAACAAATTACGTAACATGCCATAAATGTGGAAGCCGAGGACACGTAAAAACGGTTTATCCATCGAAAAATATACCACTACTGCAGGTCCAGCTACTTCAGACACGGCAAAACCGTAAGCCTCGTGCATCAGCTTCACGTCCTCAGTGTAAGCCTAGCAAATCAGGCACAGGAGGAAACAGCAAGAAACCGGCAGCCAACTGTATTAAGTTCTAAACAAGGTTTAGTTGACACGGGCAGCTCGTTTCACATAATTACAAATAAACAGATCTTTAATTCTTTTTAAAGCTGTCATAAGCATATACATATTGCAGACAATAAGAAAACGATTTCTGCCAACGGTTTTCATGCGACAAGCATGTTATTAAATTCAAGAGCAGTTTTAAAACTCTATGACGCTCTTTATGCCCCGAACGCGTGCCTTAATCTTATCTCCATGAGTCAATTATCAAAGCAAGGTTACAGTCTTCTTTTCGGTCCAATTGGTTATTCCATTACTTTGTCCAAGGGCAAGACTATCGCTATAAAGGATGGTGGGGATGACCTCCCGTTTCTTCCCGTGGTCTCATATATCCATACAGTTTCCTAAACGGACCCCCCATTACTCTCAATGGCTGTCACTTATAGTGACGTTTACAATGCATTGGGCTATCTGTTATGATAAAAAACTCACTGCAGATGTGAAACACCACTATATGCACGGTCTTGAAGTTTGCCTCTATTAATTGATGACCAACCATGTGTTGCGTGCCTTCAGGCACGATTGTGCAACCCCCCTCACAACATTGTACAAGGTCAACGGTAAACACGTCCTTTACAGCTACTTCACGTGGATACATCGTCTATCCCTGGAATCAAATACATGTTAGTAGCCGTCGATGATTTTTCACGAAAAACTTTCGTTTGTGCTACTCCGACAAAAAGTGAAGTGCCAAAAACGTTAATAGACTTATTACTAAAGCTACAACGCTTTACAAGACAAAATCTGGCGTATATACGTTCCGATAATGGAACAGAACTCACAAATACGGAGCTAAGTGAATTCTGTATGAAGCAAGGCATATATCAACAATTCACTGTTCCTAAGAACCCAGTCAAATGGTGTTGCTGAGAGAACCATACGCTCCATTTGTGATGGAATTCTAGTTCTCCTTGCATCGTCAAAAGTTCCGCACCATTACTGGGACCGTTCCGCATTTATTCTGAATTCTGTGCCTAGACGAGGTCAAGCCAAGTCTCTTGAAGATATATGGTCCAAAAAGAAACCGACCATCAAATATCGAGCTCCTTTCGGTTGCCTGGTATACTATTATATATCCAGGTTGCACTGATCAAAATTTGACGCCTTCTCCAAAAGTGGTGTTTTTTATGGAATACCCCACTTCATCTTCTGGGTACCTTTTTTATGCGCTCAATGAGATCTAGTTTTTATGAGCAGGTACCGTTCGTTTCTTTCCTAACGTATTTTCAGAGTTCACAAGAAAATCAGATCCATGATCTGTTACTGTGGTATTTCCCAGTCTTTGGAGCACAACAGCCTGATGAACAACATATGTTTTGGCGTTGTTGTTTTTTTATTACCACTCATTAAATTTCATTTTTTTTGCTTGTCCCTCTGAATAGAGACGACTATTCCAGGTAAGCTCCAAGATGACAACAGACTGGGTTGGATGATATCCTTGTCAATAACAGCTTGCAAGTCATGACAAGTCTTTGCTTTATCTGCTGGAGTGACATTACTGTCTTCTCCAAGTTTTGGTCTTCAATTTTTTCAAGTAATTCTAGAAGTGATTCATCTTTAGCAAGAACCTCGATATCAAAAGTATTAACAAAAGTAGAAATGTCAGGAACAACCATCAAATCTACACGGGCTTTACTAACTTTTGTTCGCCCACGAAATAATAGAGGTAAAAAAAACTTTCCCCATGCTGATGCAAGATTGTTCCCGCTGGAATTCAGTAATACCTTAAAGTTTAGCAATGCTTGTACGTCCAGCATCTGTCATAACCTTTGCATGGTATCTAACTGTGATACTAGTACATTATGGAACACTATAGATCCAATGGCCTAAATTATCATTCCTAAGGAATACGGGAGCTGGATTTTTTACTACCCACTTTTCACAAAGATTACGGACGCTACTTTCTTCACTGTCAAAAAGGGAATTCACAATTTCACATTTTTGGAGGGGTAAAGTGTATATGACGGATAGGGGTGAACAAATACGATTCGGAGATTTTTTTACGCACGTGTGCCAGAGATTGATGATTGATTGACTGTTTCTAGAGATAGCATTATATAGACATGATGAAAGTAAATATGGAAATACCTTTAAAGATGGAAGTTTTACTGGTACACTGAAAATTCGAAAAAAGCCGAAGTATTATTGAGATAATACTAAAGGAATTTGAATATACAGTTTGAGTATTCTGACCATTGTTACAGCAATGATGGAAGCCCATCTGTAAAACTATACAAGGTTTCCCAAGAAGGTGCAACAATGAGCGCAATATTATGTGGGAATTGTTTGTCTATTTCGTTTACATGTAATATTGATTGTGTTAAGGGCTCAAGGGGCCCTATTTGTCAGACTTTAACCATACCGGGCCCTTCTGAGCTCTAATTCTAATTCCAATTGTAACTGTAATTCTAAAAAAAAATTTCCTATAAAAGCGCTATTAACTTGCGTTCAGGGTGGAGATCTGGTGATCTTATACTGACTTAACATGTCAGCCAATTCCTTCAAATTTAAGACTTGAGTATCAGCCGCATTTTCATGAGTGGTCCAATTTCGCAAAACTGCAAGTTCATCAGCTAGTACCTTCTCTACACTTCAGGTAAAAGAGTTTCTTGTAGGGTTTGATTTAAAAGTGTAGCTTGTTGATCTATCAAATGTATAATATCCTTGCTAACTGTTCCTAATTGATTAATTCTGTTATTTAGAGAGGTAAGATCGCTAGTTGTAGCCACTCCGAAAAGTGCTCAAAATAAATCTCCAACCACATCAATGAGTCCACGCTTGCTTCGCGGTTTTGTAAGTAAAACAACTAATCCTAGTACATCTTTGTCTGTTTGCATCACTGCAGTTTCCAAAAATACTATTTCCTGATGTATTTTTTCACTATATCTATAAGGAGTAGCGTATTTGCTAATTCTTACTTCCTATAAAATTTGATTTCCATCATCCATGAATCGCTCCATGGGAACATTCATGATCAGTGTCCATTGTTTGGCAATACGAATTCGCTTTCCCGAAAAACACTAAAACTTTATCAAGTGGTGGATTGCCAAAACAAAGGGAAAAGAATAGGAAGATTGTGAAAACTTTGGCTATTTTGGATTACGAGTTGTAAATGGTGTTTTCTTCCCAGATCGGTTCGCCAACTAGAAAAGAAGCGCAAACAAAGCCTCATTACAATGCGTAATCACTGAACCCAAATAACAATGGAAATGAAATTTGTTATCCTTATAATGTTCTCCGGGCTCAGATTCATATAAGATCATTAATAAGCTCGCAACAATTATAGAAAATGGACTCGGCCTATATAAGTATTTATAATACTTTACCAGTTCATAAAAAAAGTCCCACTAGTATCACGATGCATGATGCAAAATACAGAATGCTTTTTTTTGGTTCAGCATTAAAGAAGAGAAAAAGATACTCCAGAACGAATACCGATTGCAAACTTCTGTAAAAAGACAAATTGTGTTTAATGTCTATAGAAAATGTGTATATAAATAAAATAAATGTTTTCCCTCAAAATAGTCTAAACATGTTATCAATAGTAATGAAAGGAAAGAAACATTCAAGCACACCTCGGTTTCATACAAGCACGTAATTATAGAATGGCTGAGTAACAATCAACCAATAATTATATTGGATTTTGAACTCCTATTCTTTTTGTATAACATAAATCATTCAATTTTTAATTGAAAATAATTGGAGAGAAAGGCGGAGAGTGAGCAGGGTCAGTCTTACGGGCTCCACAAAGCAACAAAGAAATTAATATTTAAGATCACATTTTACATCATTTAAGGATCAAAAAAAGGAGTCTTATCTTCTCAGTCCTGGAGGCAGGTAAGCTCTGCTATGCATACAGAAAACGAGGAAGAAAGCAAGACAAAAGGCTGGGTTTTTTTTAACTCCTCTGTGAAAGACGGGTGTGTTCTAGTGTAAGTGAGCGTTTCTAGCTCGGGTTGAAATTTCAAAAGAACAGACACCACAGGTCACTTTTAAGCCGGATGCTGGTGCTGGGAATTCTTGGATGCCTCCGATGAACAAAGAAAGGATGTGGTAGACGGCTTCATTCCATCTCGTGCTCCGGTTCAGTATTACAAGAAGTCATACGACATCACAAACGAGGACGACACACATTTCTCTTCCTTTGACGATAGAGGCCGGTAGGCGATCGTTTCCTGCCTGGAGGAAGGAGCCCAGGCAGGGCCTAAAAGTGAGGAGTAACAGTGCAGATGAAAAAAATATAGAAGAAAAAAATTCAAATTTTTTTCAGCGCAAACCACATTAGTGCCTGTGATAGGGCGAGTTCCTCATAGTGCAGGTAGTTAAACGTCAAGAACGGTGAAAGTTCAGTAACCTAACTTTCCTAAATGACTTTAGAATCCACCAGCAGGCACTCTTTACGTGAAAATGTACGAACAATAGCCCTGAAGCAGCAGTGATGATGGGGCATTTCATAACTTGAATAGAACTTTAAGACTCGGATGACAAAGGATTGGCAGATTTTGTAAACAAAAGTGAACAGTCCTCTAATTGGGAAAGAAGTCCATTATGAGATAAACAGGTAAGGTATGTAGCTCTTAGTGCTTATTGCTTATTGAAGATCTATGAAATATTGAATAACTAAGCTACAGAGAATTGTATCAATTTAATTCTTTCTTAGGGTATCGGCAAATGGAAAAAATAGCCTGCTCACAAAATGAAGGGTGCTCCTGAAGTTAAGTGAAAACTAGAAGTTGGCTTGCCAAAATGCATCGTGGATCCTCTACTTTTGATAGCTAACATGTAGGTTTCTTTCCACCCACGGATGAAGAATTAAATTCTAACCTATCCATCCGATGCTCAAGGAGCCTCCCAGGCTTGGAGAACATAGTTCTGGCATCGGTGGTATTATAAAAGAGGGGGGAGGAGCCCTGACGTCTCCTAGCTGATTGCCCATCTCCCAATTTCCCAAACAAACAATGTTGAGATAGAAAATAAGTGAATTTAATTAATTTCAGGGGGATCATTATGATAGATCTTAAAAGACAATTATCAGAGAACTAGAACTCAATAGACAGAACAAAAGTGAATAATTGCATTTGTTTTCATTGTATTTTATATGCTTATTAGAATAAACAGACTATTTGAACTACTCAAGAGTGTTTTTATATATTGATAATTGTTTTTAATATCTATGCTTAGTTATTTATTATAAGAGGTTGCTTGTCATCATGCATTAATATAAAGCAAGAAAAAAATCTAAAGTCAACTGAATCTTGTCAATCCCTTAATTATGTGTGCGACCTTAAGTTCGTTAATCGTATTTTTAATTGGTATATTAGATTACTATTCTGCCCCTAGAAAGTATAAAGAAATTAAAGCACTGTAAAAAGAAAGTATAAATATTTCGTTTTAAGTAGCCATTTCGATGCCTATTTCAATACGATTATTGCCTCTTCTTTGCATCAAATTCAAACTTCAGAGGCACAATCCTCTCCAACTTTTGTCAAAAAGGAATTGTTCAATCTACAAGTTTGAATTTACGGTTGAAAAAGAGGCAATCAACGTATCAAAACAGGATTCATAATGGCACGAAATGTCCTTAGTTTCTTTATACAGTGCTTTATAAATAAATAAGAAAGGTAGGTGGTTGATAAATAAACGTTAAAAGATAGAGCTTTTACAGCAACTGACCACGTAAGGCATTTTGGGTTTAGGTTGCTTAGCAACTCAGGACGTAGAATTAGGTCAGCCATCTTGGATAATAAGCACGCTTCGCACACGCTAGTTGCTATGTCAAGATAGCATATTACACGAATCTCTCAATCCATGCAAAACTGAGATATGAACAAAAATTGCTGATATTGATGGTAATGATCCTTATACAATATTAAATCAGGAGTTTACATTAGAAAAAAGAAGTTTGCCTCGTTAGATCTCATCTTAATTTCATGCTACGTCATCCACAAGCACAGCCGAATCACACGCAAACAAATCACTCGATGCATACAAAAAGTTTTTGTGTGTCTGGGTCCTCGAAGTCGGCTACAAACAATATAATGCTAATACACTCGTTTATAGCAAAGTATGTAATAAATGAGACACCGAAAGTAAAATTTCAGGATAAAAGTTCAGCGCAGCATCCCCTAATTTTCTCGGCTAACATCGATCAGCCCCGTCGCGTTTATGCTCTGAATTTATTATCGTAGAATATCTAATTAATATGTAAATGATTTAGAGTTTTATAGAAATTAAATTTAAAGAAATATATGCCGGGAAAAAATCACGAAAGTTCCGTGGCGATGAACTTCGGCTAACGGGCGACCACTGGCATAGCCTCCATTTACTATTCAGAAGGCTATGCCGGCATAGCCGCCCATCATTTATCGTACACCTTCATGGAATTTTCGTGATTTTTTTCCTACATAAATTTCTTAAAATATAATTTTCATAATATGATAAATCATTTACATATTAATTAGATATTTTACAATAATAAATTAAGAGCATAAACGCGATGAGGCTGATCGATATCAGCCGAGAAAATTGGGGGCCGCTAATCTGAACTTTATCAATTTCTGATACACCAGACTCTTTTGGGAAAATTACGACGAACAGCCTTTATTTAATTAAACAAGCGTTTTCTGTATGTAGTATCCAGATTGAATTTCATTCTAAGAAATGATTGGAATAGACACGCTAGTATTTTGTACTGTCTTTAAACGCTGCGAGCGAAGCTCTTCTTCTCCTCTGTGTTATTTCGAAGATTAGCTTATCTTATGCCTCTGAACTACAGGTATTCTGTGAAAATATTTTAACATATCTATAGGAATTAGAACATCCTAAGATGCAGCAAAAAGACATTGTATAATGAATTCCAGAGCGTGTGCTAGTAGCGAACTGATAACGAAGAAAGCGAGTACCTGTTTGCCTGTTGGCGACAGATGACGCATAATGAAAAAGCTCTATTCTTAGTGATTATGTGAAGACATAAAAGATTTATTTCATTATTTATTTATTATAATTTTTCGTCAGACAAATAAAGTGATATCATTTGGTGTAGGTCATTAATATATTCATTTTATTTTATTATAAATTATCTTGTTTCATTCATCAGTTATATTTTTTTGCGTTTGGAAATCATTTTCAAGTTTCTAGGCTGTCATCTTAATTCTTTTCAAACACAATGGGAGGGAGGTTTCCTTATCTTGTTTAAGCTAGCCCACTTTGATTTTCAAGGGGGTAGAGGGGGAAGAGTCACATGACCTCCTCATAACAGAGTTCTTAAATGAATACCAGAAAGAGGCAAAAAATATATTGCAATAGTATAAAATTCGTCGTGCACATCTTTATAAATAGTTTTAAGTGTTCCTGCATAATAATTACTTACATCTAATTTTTTTTTTATTAAATTAGATTATCTGAAATTTACATGGCATAATAATTCAACAGGTAACTTGTGATCTATGTTATTCACTTGTCATTGGTGGAAAATAAGTTTTTCAGGGAAAAGAAATATTTCTGGAAAATTCTGAAATTATTTTTAAAATTCTAAACAGAATTTTTTATATATAATACGAAAATTTCAGCAGTGTAGCATTAATATTTTATTTTTTCTAATGCGTCATTAATATTCACTGCATAATCTCTCTACTGCAGCAAGGTCTGTGAAATATACTGACCTTGTACTGCAGATGAACTCCTTGTCATTCCAAGGTCAGTCTTCAGTCTTAATAGGTGGTAGTAGCTAGTCCAGGCAGCTGAGGTTCCATTCTTCTATTCAACCGTAATTAACAAAATTTTCTTTACCTAAATAAACGCGATTAAATAGGAGTAATGTTTATAATTACCAAGATAGTTTTTTAAAGTAAATTTATAATAGAATAGTTTAGGTCAGGGTAAATTCAACAGTTACATCGATTACGGAGCTGACAAATGGCCGACGATTGCATGGCTTTTTCTTTGTGTAAATTTATGTGAATAAAATGCGTCCCACTGAAAATTCTGTATAATATCAGCATTATAATACATTCTCTAGTTAAAATATATTCTAATAACATCGATTAAGACTGTTTCAAGCTAGCTTCTTTGTTTAAAATGTGCGGATAATATAACGTAGATTCAATAACGAGATTTCAACATTTAAATAAAATAAATGACTATTAATTAATGAATATCCATTTAAGAAGTACCTAATGTACCATTCGCATAAATCAATGAATTATATCGTAAAAATGTCGAAAAATAGGCTAATTTAGTACTTTCTGCTCTCGGGATTTCCTCCTATACATCTCTTTCAACCATAGTCACAAGTTCTTTCTGTATTGCCTGTTTCCCACAATCTGAGTAACTAGAAGACATAGCTTCTTCATATAAATTAGGAATTTGACAGGTGAAACAAGGTACATAATTTAATATTATGGTAGCACTTGAAGTAAGATATAAACTACATTCGTCTGTGGAAATCATGCTCTCTATAGGAAGTAGATCAGGTACAACAATACCTTCTTTCATGGTGAATTTAAACTTATCTTCCTTATACAGAAAACCATTTTCCTTACAATAAGCTTCAATATTAGCTTTCGAATTATATCTTTTACCATTATAAGGTGAAATGTAATAAACATCTCGTTTAGAACCATTAGAATGTGTAACTATTTGCCTTAAACAAGGGCCCAGTTTGCTTATACTATTGGCTTTACTATCAGAACTTGCTGAACAAGTTTGAGTAACTTTAGTTTTTGGAACAATTAATTCTGGTGACGTTATTATAGGAATTTTAACAGAACTTGATGACACTGATGATGAATCTAAAATATTTGATGAACTGACAAACTTCTCCAATATCACTATTATCAATTAGTTGTGGACGAACCATTTCTGGAATTTTCTGACTAAATCTTGAGACAAAATTTACACCAAACGATGATTCGACGAGTTTACAATTTCTGTTCGACTCCATGCCATTATCTGATCTGTTTGTTAAAACTTTTAGACCAATCTGACGTTCTACATTAATAATGTGTTGTTTTAAAATAGCCATGACATTTGGCTTTGCTTTTAAAGGATAGAAGGTCACAAATCTTGTATAATCATCTACAATAGCTAAAAAATAGTGAGCTCTCCCTATGCTTGGTAATGGCGCAAGTCCCCAATAAGTCTACATGTAATAATTCGAAAAGCTGTGTGGATGAAATATTCGTTAAACGATTAAAAGGACCTCTTTCTCATGGTACAAACACCACACGCATGAACATCTGGGTTTAAACTAGTAGGCAAGCCTTTAACCAAACCATTTAACCTTGCATGATTGATTTTGTCTAAACCTATTTGTGCACATCTTTCATGGCAAATGTTTAAAGAAGACAAATCTACTTTCTGAGGAGCAACATTATTATCAATAGTGACCGCAGAAGTAAATTTTTGAATGTTTAATTGCTTTTATCGTGTAAAGAGTATTTTCCATATTAAACTTCAGATAACTGTTTAATATAAGAAAAATCACGGTGGCCCAGATAAGAAAAACCGTTACAATCAATGATATATAAACCTAACAAGCTCATATTCGTATCTGGCACGTAGTAAATATCTTTTTAATTGATAGGAGGTTTTCAACCAGAACTTTTAATTAAGACAAGAAAGACTGCACTGAATCCTTTCGCATTAACTGTACCACGGCCCAGAA
>JAHWFO010045024.1:1485385-1511421 GCA_023313115.1 Rhysida immarginata | reverse complement strand
AGGGGGGGGGGGGCAGCAGCCCCCATATGAACTGATATATACACCCTTTTCTGTTTAATCACAGTAGAAGGCTAAGAAGTGATGGTTAAATTAGTAAAAACTTCATTTACCTTGGTCGCATGACCAGTCATCACGGGATGTGCGGATAGTTAAAATTAACCATTTATCTGAACTGTGATCTCAGAATTCTTTTACTGCTTCAGATTTGGGAACAATAACTTTGGAATCACTTTTGGAATTAATGTTACTCTTGTAAATGAATCAGCCATTTAAAAACCGGTGAATATACTGGTTGAACTTTAAAAATTTGAAATATCAAATAATCTTTATAATTTATGAATAATAATAATATACAGGGTTACCAGGCCCCAAACACTGAATGATTTAAAAATGTTTCATTGTAAAACAAGAAAGCTGTGCGTGCTAGAGAAATTTAAAAATTATATTCGTAATCAGCAGAAAAAATACTACCAAAAATCACCCAGTGTGCCAAGAAAAATCTTAAATTTTGTTGCCCAGTGTTATTATTAATGTCAGTATTACGAGGCTTGTTCAAGAATTTTTGCCTGCTGGTCCATAACATGTTTTTTTAAAAAAATTATGATTTGGTCAGGGAAATGAGACCGTCGATGTCAGGGATAGTCAGGGAAATGGGATACAGATTTTGTGTGGGAACCCTGAATATAAAAACGTGAAAAACTGTTCTTGACTTCTGTTGTTTTAACATGAAACGGTTATAAGGTATATAATTTGAACAAAACAATCTTATTAATCATCTCTGTGCCATCCAACGATCCGCAAAGAATAAGCAAAAAATTCAGCAAAAAAATGATCTTCCTTATCTTCAGATGTAACAAAAACCCGCAGAAATTGGAAAGTCGCAGAAAACCTTCCTCATCTTCAATGTATATCGCTCTCGTTCGCTCTGTCATCTCGCAAATTCTGATTTCGTTTCGGGTTTTCACTTCTCTGGGGATTCAAAATCTGGAGATTATTAAATCTTGTGCATCATTTCTTTGAGTGTCGGACCCCTTGATCATTCTTCACTGAATCTCAGATACTCAGAATAGTAAAAAAAAATCACAGTGCTCCCTAACGGCATTGCGAAAAACCTTCAGTTTTACCTTCAGGAAGTTTTTGAAATTTTTACCTTCAAAAAACCGCACCACATGAAATAAACCTTCAGTTTTGAAGGTAAACCTGGCAACGCTGCAAGAAATGATTCGAATGGAGAACATCGAGTAGTATCGGTTTTGTCCGTGGTGCTAGTGCTCTATCAGTTATCAATTAAAGCATTAGATCTGCAGCTCGGAGAACTCTAGCAAAGCTAAAAATTAAAGTGCAATATTCTGCCCAAAGTTTCTTTTTTAAACAAAATTGAGAGTAAAAAAATTTTTATATCGAAGTAAGCACAATTAATTTAGACTATCTGAAAACTGACAATAAGTCTGTTTCTTCTTTGAAGATGATGTAGGGAGCTATGGTATGTAAACAAGAATTTTTACATAATCTGGCATGTCGCATGGTTTTTTATTTCAATTGACAGAAGTTACTTACTTACTTACTTTTCAAACCCGCTTATCCGTTAGGGTCGCGGGGGCAGCAGCCCTATGGAGGATCTCCAGCGATCGCGATCTTCCGCCATCAGGCGCATGTCCTCCCTGGTAATATCCAAGCGACTCGAACCCAGATTCTCCATGTAGTCTAGCCACCTGGTTCTAGGCCGACCCCTTGGTCTCTTACCCACCGGCTTGGAAAATAACAACTGCCTAGGAAGACTAGTTTGCGGCATCTGTATCACGTGGCCATACCAGCGCAACTGAGATCTCTCAATGCGGAGAAGTAGCGGCTCAACACCTAAAGATTCCCTTATTGTGCTGCTGTACACTCTATCTAGTAGGGTAACACCTGCCACACCTCTCAGGAATCTCATTTCGGCCGCTTGTACCCGCGATCGCACTCTTTCGGTCATTACCCAAGCCTCATGACCATAGGTGAGAATGGGGACAAAGATAGATTTGAAGACTGAGAGCTTGGCTTTGTTACCCAGCTCTCGTTTCGTTACCACGGATCGCCACAGTTCACGTCTGACACAGCTTGCTGCACCGATCCGAGCATCCAATTCTTTCTCCTGCCGTCCATCACTCGTGAATGCAATCCCGAGATACTTGAACTTCTCCACCTGTCTCAATGAGGCTCCCCTAACATGGAGAGCGCACTGAGCAGGCTGTCTTGAAAAAACCAGAGCTTCGGTTAACAGAAGTATAATTCTAAAATTAAAAATTGACAGGCTAAACATTCGTATGGAATTATATAACTGAGCAAAATGTATTCAACAGAGCAATTTTCCTATGCAAATTTTCCGAAAAAATCCATCTGGCATTTAAACAAGTTATTTTTTTAACAATCTTCATTTGGTATTGAATTTCTATAAATCTTTAAAAACCGATTTTTCCCCGATTATAATTCCAGAAATTCAATTAACTCTGCCGTTTTCCCCAATAGGTTAACATTAAAAATGGCTATCTTAGAGAGCATAGTACAATCACGCCATCTGTGAGAAATAATCTACGGTGTTCCCCATTGCAAGACAATACGTCCAGAAGACAGTTGTACAGGGTGGCTGACATGCCCCTCCCTGAGAAAAATGATTCTAACCAGATTTGCATGAAATCATCAGTTTGGTATCTGCATTATACTTGGACATTTGACAGTAGGTGTACTGGCAACAACTGCAATGCCTCACACATGCTTACGCACTCCTTTGCAACAATTCTCTGAGTTTGACCGAGGTCTGATTTTGGGACTTCTAGTGGTTGGATGGTCTCATCAGCGTATCGCGGCACAGATTGGTCATAATGTTTCTGTAGTGGCTTGATGCTGTCAGCAGTGGTTTACGGAAGAAACGCCCTCACGCAGACCTGGTTCTGGATGCCCACACACTACTGACCCATGCCAAGACCGATTCATTGACCCAAGCTCAATTTTTACCAATTTATAAAATACCTTTTTTTTCCCTCTCAAAGTTTCAGCATACCTACAGGAAAAATACATGGATCAATTTGAACTGATCTTGGCGTTTTGAGGTTTAATGAACCAATGAATGCCGATACATATACTTAATTATCCAAAGACCTGAAGAAATTATTTATTTCAGTTTTTGAATGCATGGATTTTATTTTATTTTATTTTATTTATTTATTTATTTATTTTGAAATTTCAGATGAAGCTCGCTCTGAAGCTACATTTAGATTCACTGTTCACGAGTTTAGTTGGTTGAATGATGACCAACTTAGCCCTCCCACTTTTGTACGAAACTTACCATGGTGAGTTTCTGTTTTTACATTGATTACAAATTTTTGATAGGAAACAGCATTCTTATGATGTCAAATTATGATCGTTTATCAGGCAAATCAGCATTAAGCCCAAAACAAAGATGGTTAAAGATGGGCGGTATTCTAAAAGTCTTGGTTTTTTCTTGCAGTGTAATGGAGAACCTGGATCAAGGTAATGCATACTTTTAAAAAATATAAATAAGAAGACGTTTTGCAGATTGTTATCTACTAATTTTTAATTTAAAATTTTTGATTGTATTATTTTATGTTATATAACTTTGCCGAGGGTAATTCCAATTATAAAAAATTATTACTCCACTTAATTGTACAAGTTTAAAATTTTGTTATTAGAAATTATGCTGGTTGTTCAAGGCAAAGCGAGACTTTATATTTTCAGAGGCTCCAAGTATCTTCTGTCACTGATAGATATCGCACAGTTGGACACTATACAAGTGACGAGTACTAAAAATGATGACCAAATGTGTCGGCATGTTTACAGAACAGCTTATTATGATGGAAATTTATGGTGAATTAAGGGATGAAGTTGGCAGAAATTTACAGGAGACTTCAGATACAGTTCGAGAAAGAAACACTCAGTCACAGTAAGGCATTTGAGTGGTGTCAGCAGTTTAAAGGAAGTCTGATATTCATTGTGGATGATTCCAGTCATTGTGAAGCAACAGCATTTGCTTCTGTGAACTATCAACAGTGCTCCTGATAGCCTATTTTAGGAGGGTGCTGCGCCTGCCATGATAGTAGTGTGCTCGTTCCAAAAATATTGCTTTAACTAAATTATTTACCCATTTAAGTAAATATTTTATTTAAATGGTTAAATAGTTTTCAAACATATTTTTCTAGATATATAGATGTGTGCGTTATTGAGCATCTTTCACATTCGGATTTGGCTGATCTTGAAAATATCCAGTTCATTTATGGGATGTTGGATATATAAACAAAAGCAAACATTTTGCAGAAGATTAAGAACAGCTCCTAAACAAGTAGCAAGTTTTCTAACCTTAATACAAAACTTAAAAATGGAAGATATATGTTAGGTGTGATATAGATTTATTTAATGAAATTTTACCATTCGCAGTAAAAAAATGGTTTAAAATTAAACATAGGAGAATTGCATTTTGTATTTATTAAGGAAAAAAGTATTGGGTCTATATTTATAATTTCCTAATATAATGGGTCTATATATACACTGCTGCATGATGCCCTCTTGCTGGAATTGTCGCCCTGCCCTCTGTCAATTCTAGAGGGAGCACTGTTTAATGAGTAGAGGATTTAAGGAAGAAGCTGTATAGTTTCACTTGAACAGGACAACATTCGCTTTCACACCACACTGCTGTCTACAGCAAAAGCTGGATTGGGAGCAACTGCCACATCCACTGTATTTGCTTGACCTCGTTCCAAGTGATTTTCATCTCTTCGAGTTCTTGAGAAATGAGCATTTTGGTAGTGACGAAGTGAAAGGAAAAAAGGTTTATACTGAAGGCAATTAGATGTTTGTAAAACTTCAAGAGAAAAGCAAAATTGTTGCAGGGGGGGTATATTGAGAAAAGAAATGCTTAGTAACATGCAAATATGTAGGTTTTATTTTTTAAAACCAAAAGTTCCGGTTTGCCTTAAAGAACCTTCCAAAAATGAACTTTTTTTTAATAAATTTAGCTATGAAATAAATTCTGTTTTTATATTGCCACTGCAGCATATACCAGGCATGTTTGTATGCTCTTATATCCAGACAGTAATTAAAACAAAAATTAAAAACGAGGAAAAATAAAATTTAAACTATGATAAACATAATTTTAAAAATTAATAATAATAATAATTACTAGATTTCATAATTTTTTCATGCTGAATTATCTATCCCTTGGCAAACCACACGTTATACGAGGGACGTTCAAATTTGACCTGGACTTTATTTTTTGTAAATTTCATTGTTGTAAAATTCTAAACTTTCATTGTTGGGATGGCAACTACCGCCTGTCATTATATAAATTGCCTTGCATATGAATTTTTTCTAAATCATTTGACTTGAAACTTCGTGTAATTGACTTTTGCTATTTTGTCTTTCATTTAAACCCTTATGTCATTTACCAAGTGTTGCATTTTGCATTATTTATGTAACGTTATTTTAATTTGTTTCTGTTGCTCTCCATATTTTTTTTCTCGTCTTCCCGCGATATAAAGAGGGGGGATGGCAAGCGGGAGAGGGTGTTGCTAAGCAACGATTTTGATTGACATGTCTAGCGAACGAAAATGTTGACGTCATTAAGCAAAACAAAAAGGGGGAAACTTGCAACTGGCGATGAGAAGCCAATGAACGGGGAGGACGAGAAAAAAACCATGAAACTGTTAGAAATGATATAAAAGGAGGATGTTTTAAAAGAAACATACCCAATACCCATACAAAAACCTAAAACTGAGACGGAATGAGATGGCATCCATCATCCAATGTAAGCATACATCTATCGGGATCCTATCAGATCTTAAAAAAGTTCAATCTCGAATTTGCTATAAAAATGACAATGCTTGTCTGAGAAAGGGAGATTGAAAAGGACCCTGGAGGAAGCACAAGTGTATTCCAAACTCAAATGCACTGGAGAACTAAGCGAGTTCTTCAATTTCGAGAGAACGACAAAACATTCACAAGCCCGTGAATGAAAAGAGTGAGTGGCAAAATCTTTGAACTGGAGCGAGAGAACCCCACGGAGCACGACAGACGCATCAGGCGAGAAGGCTGAAGGAGTCGGCGCTTATGGGACAAGTGAGGCCGACGGGCAGCTTAATCTGGTGTGGTTGTGGGCGAGTGGGAGCTATCGACACAACAGCATGGAATTGGTGCCAAAAGTGGATCAAGCAACAAATTTGTGTGATCAACAAGTAAGACATGTTTTGCATTTACTGGGCCCTCGCGAGTGAACAGTTTCGCGCATGATAAGAGTACTCTAAAAAACGGTTTAGGCTTAAGATGACTTTTATTTGAGAAGATCTAGAACAATTGATGATTAAAATGTAACTTGCAAATTTTTTTGAATTAAATTTAAAGGAGAGCAACAGCATTATATGTCAATATTCTCTTATTATTCTGATATGTAGAATAAAATTTTGTTTTTCTATTTTGTTTCATACTAACCCCAATTCAATCTTAAGTGATATTAAACTGAAGCTTGATTACTTCTAAAACTATATCATTGCTTATAATTGCGGGTTTTTTATAATAAGTAAAGAATATTAGGAGATCAAGTTTATCTTGTGTTCTTAAATTATTTAATTGTTTAAGGTTAATAACAAGGCACTTTATAAACATATGTAACTTACATTTCTTAGGAGTGAAATTCTAGATTTGTTCAGATTATATACTTCCTATATTTAACAATCATTTCGATTAGCGTAATTCATATATTTTTATTTTATAGTTACTGATACTCAATAGTGAGTATTCTAGTAACAAACTCGTAGGATTTTCCTACTGGTGTCCGCGACAACTTTCTAAACTTTTGGGTAATTTTTGATAAGTGTGGGCTTAAGCAATTTCCCCATGGTCACACTGGCGTCCTGAATATAATTTTTTTTTTCTTTTCTTTAAACGTAAGGTCAAATCTTACTGCCTTACGTCACACTGGCGTCCGCGACAATTACTTAATCATTTTCTTCATTAATAAACGTAAGGTCATCACATTTTTTCGCCTTATGTCACAGGGGAAAAACTATAAAACAGTGTTTTCAAAATAACCACCATGTGCAGCAACAACTTGGTGCAGTCTGAGGACAAAATTCGCAGATGCCTGTGCAAACTTTGCAGTTGGAATGCTGAGCTTATATAGAATGCTGATCTGACAGAACACAATGCGTATAGAATAGCAGCACCATGCTGTCACTAAATGTGATACAGGGTGATTCAGTCAATTTCTGACCATTTCACTCGAATGACGTGCATTAGGGATAAAAAATTGAAAGAATATGAGCGCTATATCGAATTTCTAAATAGTTGGAGTTTGTATTGTTGCAACGGCGCTGCATGAAAATCGTATGGTTGAAAAATGGCGCCCGCTTTATCAACAGAGCAAAAATGCAAGGTTGTCGAATGGTATTTCGAGACAAAATCACTTGTAACCGTGCAAAGAAAGTTCCGGAAGGAGTATAAGTGTCGAGACGCACCAGGCAGGCAAGCAATCATGGATTTTGTCAAGCAATTTCGTGCCACTGGATGTGTTAAAGGCAAAAAAAAAAAGGCGGGAGCGAAGCTAGTGTTCGAACGGCCGAAGTTGTCGAAAATGTTCGCACAAGGTTGGTCGATTCCCCTACCAAAAAATCTGTTCGCCGCCTATCCATTGAAGAAGGGCTGTCGTATACCACGACGTGGCGAATTTTGAGAAAGGATTTACACCTGTTCCCGTATAAGATCCATGTTTATCAGGAGTTAACAGACACTGGAAGACAGAAGCGACAACAATTTGCGATGGAGTTTGGAGCAGAAATGGAAGCTAATCAGGACATTGTGGACAGCCATCTGTCAGGTGACGTTAATAAACACAACGTTCGTTTTTGGGGTTCCCAGCACCCTCATGAGATCCATAAGTCACCTCTTCATCCACGAAAGGTTATGGCTTGATGTGCGATTTCCAAAAGAGGCATCATTGGTCTGTTCTTTTTTGAGGGCACTGTAACGTCACAGGCTTACCTTAACATGTTGGAAACCTTCTTCATCCCCGAGCTGCGAAGGAGGCGTATACCGCTTCGACATCAATGGTTTCAACAGGATGGGGCTAGGCCTCACACCACTAATGAAGTGCTAGACTTTCTCAATCAGAAATTCGGAAATCGTGTCATTTCAAACAGGTTTCCAGATTGATTCGGGGTGGCTTTCTTTGGCCCCCTACGAGTCCTGACCTAAACCCATGTGATTTTTATCTCTGGGGGTTCCTTAAAGACAGTGTGTTCACTACAGCACCAAGAACCCTAGACCAGCTGCGACAAAGCATCGTCGACTGCTGCGCCCTTGTGGATGCAGAAATCCTGGATAGAGTTATGAACAACTTCACCATTCGGCTGCGAGCAGTTCAAAACGTTCGTGGTGGCTACATTGAGCATGAAGACTTTTCCATGGGAATAAAAATTCCGAACTGCCTAAAATATCATACTGAAATGCAAGTTTGTAAATATTAATGGGTCAATAAATCATAATACTGAAATGATCAGAAATCGACTAGATCACCCTGTAGTTATATTTTTTCCATCCATTTTCTAATTAATATCATTTATCTGATGTTTGGAGTTAGTTCCAGCTCAATTTCTTTATTTCTTATTGTGTGTTCCATGGTTCATACAAGTCTTTGAAATCTTTGAAAAACTTTAAAGTACTTGAAAACAGAATAGAGTCTTTGAAAAGTCCTTGAATTCTTTAAGAAAGAAAAGTGGTATTCTTCCACATGGTTTTTCATGGACCACGTTTTATCTCAACATATAGCAATACCAAGAAAGGAGTCATCCCATCTTTCCCATACTAGTTTGTGGGAGAATCCCCTTTCCCTCCCCTTTCATGGGAAAAAAATTATGTATACAATTCATTTAATGAGTCCTTGAATTTTTTCTTCATAAATGTGTAAGAACCATGATGTTCGTCAAACTTTCTGATGGTTTTTATAGGAGAAATTCACGATCTGTGAATTGGGTGCTTGCTTCTCATTGGGCTATCCATCTCGACAACTTGGTTGTCTCTACCAAGTTTCTGCAATAGCCCATTTGGTAGAGACGTCAACCATGATAGTCCAGGTTCCTGGTTCGAATCCAGGTCGCAGAATTTTTCCGTCCATTTTCTAGTTATCATTTAAATTCATTTTATATCTCATTTTGTATTGTATGTAGTTAATTATTCAAAAAATGTCCATTGTACAATACCATGTTTTATTCAATTTGAATTAGTCAACTTACTTCCTTTCGGACATCTTCAGATTCGTTACAACTGATTTTTAAATTTCTTACAATATAAATATTTTAATTTTGAACCAATATTTATCTCTTCATTGTTAATGCTTTTTCTGGTTATATTGTTTTCTTTTTAGATTCAATTAGAAAATATGTTACAAAAAATTATAATTGAATCTAAAAAGAAAACAATGTAACCGGAAAAAGCATTAACAATGAATAGATAATTATTGTTCAAAAGTAAAATATTTATATTTTAAGAAATTTAAAAATCAGTTGTAACGAATCTGAAGATGTCCGAAAGGACGTAAGTCGACTAATTCCAATTGAATAAAACATGGTATTGTACAATGGACGTTTTTTGAATAATTAGTTATCATTTATTTGTAACTTTGTCAGATCATAATCATACGAGCCTATAGTTTCAGGTTTTCTCAAATGATGGGTCTGATACTTCTTTCAGAATTTTTTAGCTTTCTGTTCACATAGCACTATGTAGGTGGATTCTCTAAGGACACAATAGCTCGAATGTTCTTCGTTTTGACTGTGCTTATGGTTCGGTTGGGTTCTGTTTCAGGTTCTTCCACTTTCCAGTTATTAGAGAATAACTGAAACCCATCTCGGAAAGGGTGCATTTGTTTCCTTCCCAAAACAGTTCAGTTTTTTGGCTGCGTAGACTTATTCTCCGTGCACATGCTTTAAGGCGAGAATTGTAGTCACAAGAATTTGCACAAGGTCAAAATAACCGCCTGTATTAAGCCACCGGTTTGGATACAGTACTCGCCCATCAACTGCTTGTGTGAGATTAGATAACCTAATTTGTTAGTGGTGAAAGACTGATTTAGTGATATGGGTATGTTGATTACTTCACCATTTTGTTAGAGCTTCTACAATAAGGAGTGATTGCTAAAGAATATATCGTAAATGCTAATTATGAAATAGTCTGTAATTAGGGTTACTTAATCTTTTTTTTTTTGTGGGGGGGGGGGGGGGCAAGATTACAGATGTTGGACAAAAATATAGATAAAATATATAAAATAAAAATGTTAAAGCACCCACTTTCACCTTCAAAAGTGCGGTAAAAAGTAAAAAATCTAATTTTTTAAAAAAGGTAAAAAAATTGTGGTAGTGTTTTTATTTTATTATGTAGTATTTTCTTTTTAAAATTTAATATCCCCTAACATTTCCACCAAATACAATGGCAACATATTAAACAATACAGTTTAAGTAAATCAAGTAATGAAATTAAATTTCATAAAAAGCTTTATTAGCGGTGATAAAAAAAAACTTATAATAATTTACAATATAGAATCACATCTAATATATAAAACTCAGATGTGTGTGGCTGGCATTCAGCTTTCTGATTGGTCTAGGATTTGAAACAGTTGACAATTATTTGCCAAGCGATTGTTTGAAGATTTTTGCGATTGTTCCGTGAAGCAGCATCAACAATGATTGTAAAGCTTTCACACGAGACACAGTGTATCTTTTATTTTTTATCTAAATCGGATTTTTGCAGTGCCTCCTAATTTTAGGAGGCGTTGATTTTAGCCAGCGTTAAAAATTGTGACGTCGTTATTCGCTTTGTTTAATGAAGACTTTTGCGATTGTTCCATGAAACAGCATCAACAATGATGCAAAGTCTTTCGCGCGGGAATACAATCTATCTTTTATCTTCTACAGAGTCCGCCAAAAAATCTATACGCAATTTAGTAGATATCATCTATAATTTTTTCCGTAACAGCAAAATCAAAAACATACACCCCATTATTATTACATGTATTGAATGAAGTCGATCCCGATAGAAGACAATGCCACCTAGACATAGAAGATTACTGATAAGAGTTTGCTAGGAAATGGATAGGAGCAACTGATCGCCGTATTCAAAAATATCTCAATGCTACTGATAATCACTTTGAACAGCTATCAGTAATTGTAGAAGCCTGTAAGAATTTAGTGTTATAACTTTTATATAGTTTTTTCTTTTGCTGACGTGTGTGTATACATTTTTTGGCGGACTCTGTATACAGGATGTTCTCGAATAATGTAAGCAAACTTTGATAGAGAGATCAAATCTAAGCAGCATTTCCCTCTTTCACTTTTTTCTCTGGGGCATTGTTTTTGAAATAAAAAATGTTGAAATTCTACCGCCAGGAAACAGTTGTTTCTGTGCGACACTTAAAGACATTGGTATACGAGATACATGTAGGATCCGATGAAGAGCTGGTAACCAGAATCGCCGTAGTTGCAGACCAGATTCGCGAAGAACCAGGAACATTTGAAAGTGTACGTCAGTCCATGCGGTGACGTTGTAAAGCATGCATTCATGCCAGAGGGAGTCAATTAGAATACTTTTTTGTAAAACATTTGCATGTTTCATAAAAAACAAGTCACATTATTGTACCGTAGGCATTGCCGCAATGTGTTTTCGTTCTTTTTATTACATGATTGACCGTGATTTTGACGTGTTCCAGAAGCATGGATTGACTGGCATATTACGTCTACGCGACATCCAACATTTTTTATCTCAAAAACAAAGCCCCAGAGAAAAAAATGAAAGAGAAAAATGTTGCTTAGGTTTGATTCTTTTATGAGCTAAAGAACAGGAATTTTTATGAAGTTTGAGTTCAGTGTTTGAAATAATTAATTTTTTTTTTATTTTATTTTATTTGATGAAATTCAATGCATCCATCCAAGGCCTGTATAGCCAGAGGCCGATGAGTTGGGTCCCTGGATGGATATGGACTAACGACTGCTGTATGATGGTTGTAGCAGCTGGTGGAGGGGTCGTCCATCCAGTTGCTTAACTTGATTGTATTTTTATTAATCTTCTGCTTTAAAATTATCTCGAACTTTTTTAATCTGCGGGGAACACTAGGGTCTGGTGTTTCCAAAAAAAAATTTAAAATAAAAAATGACATACAAATTGTCATACAGGGATGCGGGGGTATATTCACAAAAATACGATAATGCTGCAGTATATTTATCTGCCTGGCTCTTCTTATACTCTACCTGGAAATTGAAAATTTTCAGTCTTTCGAAGATCTTGATAATTGAGGGTCACTCCAAAAGTTTGCTTATTTATTTATTTAACAAAACAAAAAATATAGGTATGCCCAGCTGGGACCAAGTATGGCCTGACAAGTTAGGGCCCAGTGGGCAATTAAGTCAAAAAAGGAAAAAATAAAACCACATAAAAAAAGAAAAAAATTGAAGTTAAGATTACAAATTTATAAAGACAAAGGCTCGAAACAAATATGGCAAAAATATATACCTACGTTAAAGGTATTATTTAAACAATATCAATAGACGGAACTCCCCATCAACATAAAATTGCAGTCAAACACTACGTAATATAATAAAAATAAAATTGAGGTAATAATTATAAATTAAAAAGTTTAATTTGCATTAAACTGATTAATCCTTTTACAAGAGAGAGAGATATGCTATCACTTTCCACGTTTGATTTTTTATTAATCATGGATGCGCATTTCGATCGCTATGCGATCTTCTTCAGCATACTTGTATACAAATTTAATAGAATTCCACACTACTTTGCAGTTGTGAACCCATCATATATTCATGAAAAATCCAACCACTGCTACTCCCACAAAATGGCAGCATTTCATCAAATGATCAACAGGGCGCTGAAAATACCAATGACGAAAGAAAGAAGAGAAGAAAAACTACGAAATATCAGACATTTCGCCATCTATAACTGATACAACCCCAACATAATAGACAAATTAAAGCGGAAACTTGAGAGGAGAATGGTAACGGGCAAGATGGCGTTCGTTGTTATAGCCAGCACCAGTGTGTATGTGCTGGTGGTTTCTTGTATGCCTCTGACCTTAAAGCATATGTGCCAGCTATTGCACATTAGCAATCGAAGCAGGTGGCTGTCGGACTACACATTTAGTATCAGTCTGCACTGCTAAAGGCAATATTTGTCTTATGTTTATTGTTGACGTTTACAATCATAATATTGATTATTAATTGTTAAATTGTTTTGGGACCCCAGTATAATCTCTTTATACGATTTGTATTATAAATAATTACTTTGGTTATTAAAATGCTTAATTTGAGATATTCACCATGCCTGTTCTTTGACTAAGTGTCATCTCCCCTCGCGATTCTCAAACAACCTGTCTCTACCGCGTGTGTCTCGAGCTTGAGGTGGGTCTGTCCCTCATCAGGTACCCCAACCCACGCGTGAAAGGGCAAAGCCCAAACAGCAGTACCAAGGATTGAAACAATTATTACAGTACTTACGCTTACACATAAATACGTTAATATTATTGGATTGATGTGTCAGGTAATTATGACGATCATGCACAAAGGTTGTGACAATAGGTGGGGTGATTTCAAGCATACAGTTAATAGCCTTGAAGATGAAGGTGCCCATCTGCATTTAATAATTTGGTGAATTGTTAAAATACCTACAACTTGGAACTTCTCGGAAATGGAGGTAAGTGACGGGATCTGCAGCATAACACAAAGAACCATTTCTGAAGCTTCAAAATTTGGGTAAGATTCGCCTCCGTTGTGGTACCCTAATAAATCGTACCGAAACAAAGTTGGAGAGGATCAAAGAATTATATAATAATAGGATATTACACTGCCCCCATATGATATCTTTCTTTGGACATTAATGAATCTATATGGAGTTCTCATGAAAAATCGTGGGCCAACATCAATCCAAGGTATCTAAAAGATTTAACAAGGCTGGTTATCTAAAAACATCAATCCAGGCATCTAATAGGTTGGTTGTTATAATGTATGCCAAATACATCAGGAATATGTTTTTTATTCCTCTGATAAAACAACATGAGCTTTGTTTTTTCTACATTAATCTCTTATTTGTTATTCAAACTCCAATTAAATAATTCGGCAGAGGCTGAATTTAGAATAACTAACAGTTTGGCAGGATCCTTATTAGCAGCTAGCAAGGTGACATTATCAGCATACATTATTACTTTAATAGTCAAGAAATTAAGCGGAAGATCATTAATAAATAAAGCGAATAGTAAAGGGGACAGTATTGACCCTTGCAGATCCCCACATTTTCTGGAGATAACTGATGAATTGAGCCCATCCCAGCTAATATAATATTTTCTGTCTGTGAGAAAGCTCCCGATCAAAGCTAGAGGCGACCATTAATACGATATTGATTTTATATTTTGTTTAATAGCTCGGTCTGGGACCAAATCGAAAGCTTTAGAGAAATCTCACAAATAGGGCTGCTACAATGTTATGTATTTTCTCAGAATTAATGTATTCGAGCAACTCTTCCAGGCGGTGTCCGTGCTTTTCTTAGGGACAAATTCATGTTGGCTTGAAACCATCAGCTTATTACAGTAAATGTACTGAGATAATCTTGTACAAAAAATCTTCTCAAACACCTTCGAGAATACAGGGAGAACAGAAATCGGCCTATAATTTTCAAATTTACTGTCATCTCCCTTTTGGAGTGATTTTTGCAAGCTTTAACGCTGATGGAAAAGCTCCCATTGTAATGGAGCTATTAAAAATATGCACTAGTAGAACAATAATCAAAGATCTTATATCCTGAATTATATCAGATTGGTATCGCAAAGAATATATTGCTGTACTGGATTTTAGGTTAACAATAACCTCATTTATCTCCTCAGGGGAGGTGGGGTACAAAAAAAACTGGAGACGATGTCAGCGTAGTTTCTCCTAAATTCCGATCTCGCTGTAGAAAATGTAACACACAATATATATTTTTTTAAATTTTATTTTTATTCTACACCCTACAACTTATGGTTCCAGGTCAGGAAAATAAGGTGGGTTGTTCAGGGTTCTCCATGCAAGTTTTCTGATCTGTCGTTTTGTGACTGGAATGATGTCCACAAGCAAGAGTCCTTGCAGTCCTGACCTGGCACCTGCAACTACTATGTCTTTGGTAAACTGAAGGAATCCCTCCACGGAACGAAGTTTGAAGATGACGACTCCCTCATGCATGGTGCTAAACAGTGGTTCAAACGTGTTGATCGAGACTTTTACCGTATAAGTATACACACCTTCGTTCCAAAGTGGCATAAGGCAGTTGACAGGGATTATGTGGGGAAATGACATGTTGGTCCTAAAGGATGTATCTATGACCTCCTTAAGTTATAAGGGTGTAGGATAAAAAATAAAAATTATTAAAGAATATTGTGCCTTACTTATGGAGTGATACTCATATCTTGATGATAGAGATATCACTGCTTTTGTTGACCGACAGCATTAACCTACTGTGGATATATTTTAAGATTTTTTTGGAAAAAAACTTTCTTCCCTAACATTGCCTATGGGTATTTAATGGAATTTTACTTTATCTTTTCAGTTCTTGGTCATGTAATGCAACGGCCGCGTTGCGATTACTAAGTCAAAAAGAAAAAGGGAAACCTTTGGAGAAAAGTAAGCAAAAATTAAAAATTACTTTCATATCCAAATCTTAATAAAAATTAGTCTAAATAAATAAAATAAACTTGTTATAAAATTTGGAATATCACGATAAGAATATCCTTAAATATTTGGGATTTTGAAATTTTCTTATGATGATCCAGAGTTTTTGTTCTACAACGCCATTGAATGTGGAAAGTTTAATGTTGAAAAATTTTAATGTTAAAGCATTAATATGGATATACATTCTTGTTTAGATTAATTGTTTGAATAACATATATAACAAGTGTTTTTTGGACAATATAAAAAATCACATGTGATAGTGAATCGAGTTTGATTTCATCAGTCATTTTTTATGCAGCCTGTTTCTGGTAAGAAGTACAAAACACGTTATTTTATACGTCTGGTAACATCAGTTTGAAAATGAGGGAAAAAATAAAGATTTTCGAATTACTAATTTACTTCTTGTTCTTAATGTGCCATCTCCTATCGGAGTTTGGCAACCAGTTGATACTGGCGTACCAGGAATAGTAATGCATCGGCTTTCTGTTGCCTTCCACATAATTAGTAAGGGATAAACACAACATCCATGCCACAACGGGATTCGAACCCGTGACCCGATGATCTACGAGAAGCACTAAAGCTGCACCCCAGCCCTCTCAGCCACTGGGACTGCAATTACCACAATTTTTGGGGTATAATACGCGTATTATGTGCAAAAAAAAAAAAAAAAGTTAAAAAAAATCATTACTGCGTATAATGGATGAGGCGTATAATAGGCAGATAATAAAACCTTGAGAAGGAGACTTTGGGTGTGAGGGGGGGGGGGGTATCAAAAATTATTTAAGGTACTTCAAAATTTAATCCAAAAAAGAAAAAGTCCGAGCCACGCTGGGGTTATAGCCTAGCTTATTTAGTAGCACAGCAGATCCAAATATTTCATAAAAATACATTTTGACTATATTCTGTGGGAATGTTTATATTTTGGAAACTGAGATGCTGATAGTGTGATGACTGAAATTCGTTTCCAAGAATTATTGATAACGACCATAAATTGATGATGCAATGAGAGAACATTAATAAGTCAGGTTTATTGATGAGGCAAAGGAGTCACACGTGTCTCCCTTGAGCTCCCTATCAAACGTCCAGACGACTGGCAAAAATTTGTCTGGAAAGGAAAGAGAAAGAACGAGTAAAGAAAAAAGGCTGAAAATTTGTCTTGTCAAATTTTGTTATTGGTCAGAAAAAGCTAAACGGGCATCGGAAACCTCTGAACAACTGGCGTTTCGAATAGAGCAATAGGTTATATGAGCTTCTACGTCAGGGGAAAGAAAAATTGGTTCCAAAGTATCCAGTGATGTTCCTCAGTGGTGAAGGCAAGTCAAGAGTTTACCGTATTTTTGCGAATATACCCCCGCACCTCTAGATACCCCGCGAAATTCCACGTTTATGTAAAAAATATTTAGGAAACCCCGCACCCCTATATACCCCGCGGGGTTTACAGGGGTGAAAAGCTGAAAGAACTTTGAGGTTATATTACAGTTAAATCATTTTTATTTACTGTTATGAAAGTTTGTTTAAAGCTTAATATTAAACCTTTTAAGTCTATTCTATTATTCACGTGAAGACGTTGGCTTTCCTTTATATTGTTTTTGCGAACAATTCTTTACTACATAATTGTATATTTGATACGAAAAACTTTTGTATTTATAAAATACAGTATTTTTAATGTTAAAAATAATTTTATTTCGGAATGTAATATACAATGTGTTGTTCAGTTAAAATAAATATTACAATATCTTTGATCCCTAAATACCTTTAATTTATATTTACTTTATGAAGTTTTATTTCTACACTTTTTTGTAATTAAAATATCCTGTTTCTATAAAAGTCATAAATCATGAAGATATCATTACGTATCATGATTGGCTTTTAGATTAGCCTTATTTTGATTGGCTCATATATCCTGGCATCTATTGGCAACCAATCACAGCCCTTCTGGCCCTCATAGTTTAATATATAAAGGGGTGTTTGCTTGGAAGATAGCAGTTCACTCATTTGAATCATTCTATTGAAACAGTTTCTAGATTGCATTATTACCACTTCTAGTTCAACTTGTTCATGGTTTCCATCTCGCACATCATTCATGTAAAAAATAATTTGGAAACCCCGCACCCCTAGATACCCCGCACCGCCCATCCGCAGATGTAAAAAAGTGTATAACCCGCGGGGTGTATTTGCGAAAATACGGTAAATATAGTCCCGGTATTAGTGTTGTGACAAATACTTTTTAAAAGTATTTGAAATACAAAATATGTGGCTACAAATATATTTTAAAATATTTCAATACTTCCAGTCAAATGTATTTCAAATACAAAATACTAAATACGTATTTACAAATACAAAAAAATACTTTTAATTTATTTACGATTTTTTACAATTTTTCTTCAATAACAGCAACTTTTCAAATCTGGCATCACTCAGACGATTTCTCAATGGGGTAGAAATCTTCCCACCCACAGTCGTTCAACAGGGGCTTCTGCCAGAGGTGTATTTAATTTCTTAAATACATGTAACTGCTTTACGATTGGGAAAGAATTCAGGCAGGAAAGCGTTCTCTCTGGACTTTCTAAATAAGAGAGGCACTCAATGTAAACACAGTTCTCCGAAGCTGGAACTGTAATGCTTTCAGAATCATCCAATGTAATTATAGACATTCTGAAAGAGTAAATAATTTATAAATTTTCATAGGAAAATAGGTAGGAATCGAAAATAACAGATTTATTGCGCCTTGTACAAGCCACTTAGTCATGGTGATTGAAATGTTTGAAAATGGGAGTAAAAGATTAACAATTTCGTTCTTTTTAAGCTTATCTGTGTTTCAGAATTATGATGTTCAAGTATAAATTTTAATTTTACCTTAACATTTATAACTCTTATGCTTTTCCAAGCTTTGCCCCACTGATCAAAGGATACTGAAGCAGAATAAGCAGTTTGGGGCAAATGACCGGGCCCCGTCGAAAGTATACATTTTTTTATTATTTTTTAAAGATGTCATTTATACAGGGTGTCTAGCAAAACAGTCTCGTAAAATTCCCTGACTTTTCCCAGTTGATCACGTTAGTTGAACCCATAAATCGTTAACGAATCGTTAAACTTAACTTCAATGAATTAAAACGTTACCCATTTTAAAACTTATCTTGAAGAAAGAATTAGCAAAGAAACTACCTGTGGCACAGTACGACCTCCTTCGCACGGCAAAGCACAACCGCAAGTAGTATTGAAGCAATGAACGAATTAACCAACTGCAGTGAAATCAACAGAGGGTTTTTTGGTTGGGAATTGGAATCCCATGATCTCCTATTTGGAGTGGGAGTTGTTCTGATTGGCAGTACTGCTATTTGGGAAAATCGACTGGTCCAACAACAATTTGAGGGGAGGAATAGTCATTTAAAATTGAAAAAAGTATTTGAAATACAAGATACTTTGAAAGTGTATTTGGAAATACTGTACCAAATACTGTAAAAAAATTGTATTTGAAATACAAAATACTAAATACAATCAAATACCCTCAAATACTTTCAAATACTAAGTATTTCAAATACATCACAACCCTACCCGGTATATCGTCTAGAATTCCTGTTTTTCTGATTTTTCGTAGAATGGATAGTCCCTTCACTCTGTGTTGTATTGATTGAGTTATTATTTAACCAATTTGGAATTATAATTTAACTTTTGGAAATTTTTCGGTTTATCTACAAGTGTACCGGTAATATTTACCGTATGCAACTATTCAAATTCTGATATCTTAAGGCTGTCCAACCGTAGAGCTGTCAAAATACTTTCAAGTTTTATCTAATGGAAGCTGTATAGTCTTAATTTCGAACTACAGAATTAAAAGAAAACATTTTTCTGCAGTTAAGTAACTTGCCAGTTTCAGTCCTTTGGTAGCAAGATTTGTTTTGTTTTTTTTTTTGAACTGAAAACCCTATCATAAGTCAAGATGCACTTGTATTCAGTTAGCCAAGCAAAACTGTTCTTTTTTCAGTTCTTTTCTGCTACTGCTTTGCTCAGTTTGGGTGATTTGTCAACAGTAGACTATTTAATTGATCGTAACATTCCTGGGCACGAGCTCGGAATAAAAACTCATCCTTTCAATTCCACCCGAGTGAGAGCTGAACGGAACTGAGCACAGTTGTTCTTTAAGGACTCTGTCACCGTGCACTTCATATAATTTTTCGCTAGTGTCCAAAGTGTTCTTTCCTTTTCTGAAATAATCAAGTAAAACTTAGCGAAAATGCTTGTGCTGAGTCTTATTTTCGCAATGTTACAGCAGGAATAATTATTGATTGATCTGCACATCTTTTTTCTGGATGGTAGCTAGAAGTGTCAGCTGTCAAATGTGTAAGGGCACAATGAATCTATAGTTGCCTTTTGAAACATTAAACTCAAAAATACAAAAAAATGCAATGTCGTTTTGAGCATCCCAGTATAAAAAATCTTATACAATAAGGTATCTTTCCATCTCTCTCTCTCTCTCTGTATTACCATTCATTTATCTCACAATGTTTTACTTTATATTTCAGAATTCCAGAATTTGTTCACTAACAAAAGCAGCAGTTGGGGTTATAGTGAATTCATAGCATGGAATGTATGTTAAAATTTCTTATAATTATAAATTTCTAATTTATTCTGTTTTAGTTAAGCTAAAAATATCTTTAAGCCTTCAGTGATTGCAATATTTAACGCTGCCATTCAGTGCAATTTTTTTTTTTTTTCATTTTATTTATTTGATGGAATCCAATGCATCCATCCAGGGTCTACATGGCCAGAGGCCGACAACTTGGGTCCCTGGATGAACATGGATTGATGATGGTCACAGCAGCCGTCACTGATGGTTGCTCATCTAGTAACTAGCCATGCCTGATATTGCTTAACTTCCAGAATTGGTGTGTTCAGTGAAAGCCCACCAGGCCACGGCCTCCCCCTATAAAGCCTCGGATAGCAATTGTCTTTACAGTTAAATAATGCATTACCATCCTCAATTGAAATTTATAAATCAAAAATCCTGTTTGAGTGTCGTTTTACAGTTTCTACAAATTGGTTTCATACAATTTTAAATAGATTTAATCACGGCCTCCTAGAAACTACCAGGCCTGAACATGACGTCAATACTGTATTGTTGAAGCACTAAGATTGTGACGTTGAACTAAATTCTGTAATAGCACCACCAGTTTGACGTAATAATGTTTTATCTTTTCCATGTTCAGGCCTGGCAGTATCTAGAAGACCGTGATTTAATACGATTTTAAATGAATTTAATACATTTTCAAATGAATTTAATACGATTTTAAATGAATTTAATACGATTTTAAATGAATATAATATGTGTAAATAAAGTTTAATTACTAAATACTCTAAAATTAAATTTTTAAAATTTATTACTAAAACTTTTTAAATTTTATAAATTTATATTACTATCCACCTAGCGATAATTTTTATGACTATTTTACCTGTACTAATGTAAAAATGCTTCACCTAACGACAAACATTTACAAAGCAGACGATTGTAAGATTAGTTACATTTCTCGTTTGTAAAATCGGATGAAAATATGAATGCACAGGAAATATTAGTACATTTAAGCAACAACGGGTTATTTCTGATTCCAATTCGACTGGAGAACCTTGCGAATATGAATTACATTTACTAAATCAAGGTTTCAATAAAAACGTTGTTTTTTTTTTTTATTTTTTTTTTATTTTTATTTTTTTATATAATAGATTTTATATGTAGAAATTAAATACCATTTACACGAAATTAAAACACGCATTATATTTATTTAAATCGTATTAAATTCATTTAAAAATGTCTTAAATCTATTTGAAAGCGTATTAAATTAATTTAAAATTGTATTAAATCTATTTAGAAATGTATAAAATTCATGTAAAACTGTAAAAAAATTATTTTTAGAGTATTTAGTAATTAAGCTTTATTTACACACAATATATTTATTTAAAATCGTATTAAATTCATTTAAAAATGTATTAAATCTATTTGAAAAAGTATTAAATTCATTTGAAATCGTATTAAATTCATTTAAAATCGTAATAAATTCATTTAAAATTGTATGAAACCAATTTGTAAAAACTGTAAGAAAATTGGTTTGCATCAGTGGTTTTGTTTGTAGGAAATTTATGAAACAACATTTCTGTAAATTTGTTTGTTGGTCATCATTATTGTTTTTGTTTTATTATCTTGTAAAATTTTATAATATTTATTTGCATATTTCATTTGGAAATTAAGGAATTGCAATATTCAGCACGGGAAATAAGATAAACTGCAGAAAATATATTTGAATTTGAATCTTTTTTTCCATAATAGGAGGGTTTATTTAAGTTTAATTCTTTTAGATATCTACAAGCAGAATAAGGTGTTTACTAAATACAGTCGGTCTCAATATAATAAACCTCTCGGTATAATGAAGTGACTGGCTAGTCTTGTGCAGAATGGCTAAACCTTCCATGTAGTAGCCTCTCAGTAAAACAAACAGTATTTTTTTGGTTGCTGAAAATGATGAGTGTTGAATTAAATAATTAAATATTTACTGAAGATGAATCTCCAAACATAGGTAATGATTTTTCTATTGAAAAATGGAAGGAAAAATTCTTCGACCTGGTTTCGAACCAGGAACCTCGAATGTCAAGATCGAGGTATTTATCTGCGAGTTCATCAACTTTCTGATGGTCGGATAGGAGAAATTCTCGATCTTTGAGCCAGGTGCCCGTCTCCCATTGGACGTTTAACATGACAACTTGGTTGTCTTTAACACATGTTGTGACAGCTTGGCTGTCCGGGTGTCTGCAATAGCCCAATTGATAGAGGTGTTGACCATGACAGTCGAGGTTCCTCGTTCAAATCCAAGTTGCAGAATTTGTCCTTCCATTTTTCAATAGAAAAATCATTACCGAGCGGAATTGTTGGTCGGACTGCTATGATCAGGTGACTTTTCTGTGTTAAGACCTGGTCTTTCTCATTGGCCTTATTTTTACATAATGAAGTGAGCAGCAAGTGTTGAACACTCTGCATAAAGAATGCTCGATTTAACAAATGGTTTGTTTGGTCTCTTTGCTATCAAACAGTGACTCTTTGTATTATGCCAAGTGCTGGCAGTATGATTGAATTTTATGGGGGAATTAATATAACTTGTTGTAAATATTATGTTTATGTTATGTGTTCATTGTTTGATCAACACTTGGTTGATCACTTTTGGCTGATTTTAAAAATTACGTGTTGCTTTGGCGAAATGTTTTATAGTTATTGTTGATCATTCGAGCAACAATGCCTATGAAAGTTTCTTGGATGGATTGTTGTGACTGTTTTCAGGAATTGATGCTAAAGTTCACAGCAATTTCCTGAAAAGGGACTCTTCTGGCCATTGATTGTTGTAAAATGGGCAGCCTGAGTAGTTGGAACAGGCTGGTCGCTTCCTTGTAGTGACATGAGTGAGAAGTGAATCTTGGATATGGCATTAGCTGCCATGTTTATCAACGTGACACCAGTTGTTTTAAGATCTGATATAATTAATACCGGGGATCCAAAGTGTGTTACATTTTTTTACATTGTTAACGACATTTCAGTGTTTGCTTTCCAACAACTCAGTGCTTTCATAAGAATCACGAGGCACGTGCAAACAATTGTTTTGCTAAAGAATTCGTCAGGGCAATACAATTATTAGTTTCATGAAAAAATGTAACACACTTTTGGATCACCCGGTATATGAGCGACCTTAGCATCAGCAAGATATGTCTTCTCCGGAAAGTACACGACCAAAATAAATAATAATTGGAACTGCAAATTTTTATTTGAGTGACAGATTTCCGTAGCAGTGAGAAAATTCGTTTTGCTCTTGGGGCCGGCATAAGCCAATTGCGCTGTGGATGAGCGTGAACAGTCGATAATGTGATGTGGCCGTTAAAGTGAGCCGATGTAATATTGTGTGGTGGTAGTTCACAATTTTTATTGACACCCTGTGTAAAGGTGTGATAACGTTTCAACTCTCCTTTTCGTCTTGTTAAAGCTCGATGGACCAGGGTTGTGCGCCATAAACCCGAGCTTGGGGAACGGTTAAGGCTGTTATGAGTGTGTGGTTAGTTCCTGGCTGTTAAGGACAAACAACCCTATGCCATGATTTTGTTTTTTTAATAGCTATGACATGTAGCTGGCTGCGTGCTACACAAATATCTTGTAAAGCACAGCATTTCGCCCCATGTTTAAATGGGCACATAATAGTGGGTGTATGAGGTAGGGTTCTTACTGGATTTAAACATGTGAGGACAGAAGTCGAGTGTGGAACTACACTGGCTGACAAAAAAAGTGAAGCATCCAGAAGGAGTGGTCCAATTTTATCCTATTTCGGTACTCATGCATACCATTGATGTGTGAGTAAACGATTGGATTCTCAAGGATCTGTAATGTCTAGAACGCTCACCAGAGTGCATTCGTGATGTCACCGCCATGTTGTTAAGTTATCAGTCAACTGCTATGAGTCCGACAGTTATGCAAGAAGTTCAGAGAGGATTATTGTACTGCACAAAGCACCCCTGATGCCAGTGTACTTTCAATTGGTGGGCGGAAACCAATGCTACAGACAGGGTTTGTACAGGTCATGGAAAATTGAAAAAAAAAAATTCCAGGCCTGGAAAGTTTTGGAAAATCAGTGTTTTATGGATTTAGTTTTGGAAAAGTTTGGAACAAATTTCCAAAGAACATAAATGATATAAAGCACTATTTCATTAAAATTTTCTTTTATTTTATTTATTATTATTATTATTATTTTTTTATTTTTTTTGGAAGATTACACTTAGGCCTCCAAGATTATACGAACTAGCAAATGACGGAACCCTGTAGCTTGAGTTATGACTCTTTCTGGCAGGGTTGGAAAAAAAAACAGTTTTTTTTTTGTTTCAAATCACATTTTTTGTTTTTAAACAATTGTTTTAAACACTTTTAGTTTAAACTGTTTGAAACATATTATAAAAGAAATTTTTAATGCTTTTAAACATATTGCATGGATATGATGCATTAGATTCAAATCATTTTATTTGCTGATATGAATAAAAACTATAATTCTTTAAATTATATTTTGATTAATAAAGTAATAATTTATGAAATAATAATTTTTAAAGTATTAATTTAAAAAATTTATAAAATAATTTTATTAAATAAAATAAAGCTAATGTTTTTGTCTCAACATACAAATCTCACAAGAGGAGGACCAGGTCTGCTAAGCTTGGTTTTAACTGAAATTTAAATATGCTATTACGTGCCCCTCCCACTATTATATGGCATAGTAACTCATGGCATTTGTTTAAAATATAATTATTTAAAGTTAGTTATGTAGGCTGTTGATGTATATTTACAAATTCAGACAATGTGGTATTCAAGTAGTCAACGTTGTCACGTGGGTAAGTCGATAGATTACAATGCTGAAGGTTCCGGTTTCAATTCTAGCTCTTTTTTCCCAATTTAATTTAATTTTTTTAAACATGTTTTTTGAACAAGTTATATATGAAACTAATATTAATTATTATAATTTTTGCATATTATATTTCATTTGAGGAAGTTACAAATTATTTTTAATAACTTATTATACTGGGTGGATACCAATATAATCCCCCTTTTATTATCGTAACCGAAGCAGATGTGTCAATTTTGATGAATCCAATGAATAGGAAGTTGTGGGTGACCTATCCCACGGTGCACTTTTCATCATCCCAATATGCAAATTAGGACACATTCAAAACTGTAAATTATATACGTTAAATTCCAATTGAAGACTTGTTCAGCATGGAATTCCAAACGAAACAAAAACTGGTCACCAACAATCACAATCCAAAGCAGAAGATCATGTTGACCATTTCTGGAAAAGTGTAGCTTGCCATCCTGGAATTCTGTCTTCTGTATGCTGGCACATGCCTCTTTTTATTTGCTTTTCCTCATGAAAGGGAATGTTATTATGGTAATTTTTGGTAATTTCTTGATTTGCATATTGAACATTCAAATGTCTCTGTGAAGTGCATAAGGAGGTAACTAATAAATTTAACATGTGATTGTTGGTGAACTGTTTATCAGGTTTTGGAAATTATTTTTTTGTTTTGTTCGAAATTATATGCTGAACAAGTCTTCAATTGGAATTTTTCGTGTATATGTTACGGTGTTAAAGATAGGACTTGAATGTGTCCTAATTTGCATATTTTGGATGATGAAAAGTGCACAATGAGATAGGTCATCCACAACTTCCTATTCATTGGATTCATCAAAATTGACATATCTGCTTCGGTTACGATAATAAAGGGGGGGGG
>JAHWFO010045024.1:1402081-1470385 GCA_023313115.1 Rhysida immarginata | reverse complement strand
CATAGTAAACTACATTCCGAATTTTAACCTTCTACCTCAAAAAATGCGGAAATTATGAAGGGGATGGACGGACATAGTGAAAACAATAAGTAGCTCCATTCTTCCGCTACTTAATTATCCATATTTATTATTATAAATCGGAGTCCTTTGGAATGTTTGTCCTTTTACAACTCGGAAAATACTCAACGAATCTCCACGAAATTTTCCATGTACTTTAAGTAGGGCATTTTTTATATCGTATTTATATCAATTTTTTAAGTATTTCTTATTTTTCAAAAAGTTGAATTGTTTAATAGGATGTCACTATATGGTGATACTATCTTAAAGAAAAGTTGAAACTATCAGCTGATGTTACGTATTTGTTGCTGAACATGTAATAGTCGGCTGCGAGCTGACAGTTTTGTTACGTTGTCAGATCGTTAAATTAAATTGTTAAGTGTGAGATGTAGGCGAATTCATGCAAAAGAGGGGACTAAAATCGCTTCTTCCAAAATACGGCAATCCAGTTGCTGACTACAACAACAGAATTTGCACGGAAACTTTGAGGAATGATTTTGAATTAATTATTCCTCGTGCCCAAAATCGCCAAAAACAAAAACCTCACAGCTAAAAACACCACGGCTCACTCCTGTCCATATGGCTTTACTTTGGTGGCGATGTTAACATGGTTAACAATAGGATTCGGGATCTACCTTTAATATACAGGGTGATTATAATTAAAGTTACGATTTCAAAAATCGATAATTTGAAAACTACTCGTCAGAATGACCTGATATTTTAGCAGAACAATCGTGAGGCAATGGAATTTTGTTTGGCGAAGGGGAAAAGGGTAGTTCCAAAATCTGCCGATAGATGGTGCTGGCAGGGTTCACATTGTCTGGAGATATGCAAATTACTAATACGTGACATGCGCCTTTTCCAATAACGTGGCCGCTACGTTCCCCCGACTTAAACCCATGTGATTTCTGGTTTTGGGGGTACCTGAAGAATGTTATTTACATCGGATTGAGAATCTAGCCGACTTGAAAGCAAGCATCACACACCACATCCATTGCATCAGTACAGATACCCTCCGATCTGTTGTGGAGCATGCCGTTTTGCGCTTCCAATTAGTAGCGGAACAAGGCGGAGGGCATATCAAACAACTTGTGCCTTAATCATCAGTAAGATGTTTGTTCCATGAAGCTGTTTTTTTTGGCATTGTCGCTGTAAACACGTATTCTTGTCTTTTCGCTAATAAATTTTTCGTAAACCCCTGAACTCTATTGTTTCCTTTTGGTTAACAACATTCCTGTGTTTTACGAATCCATTTTTTGTTTTTCCCCTGACATTACTCTGCCAGTACCATCTGTCGGCAGATCTTGGAACTATTTTTCTTTCCCTTCGCCAAACAAAATTCCATTGCCTCACGATTGTTCCGCTAAAATATCAATTCATTCTGACGAGTGGTTTTCAAATTATCGATTTTTGAAATCGTAACTTTAATTATAATCACCCTGTATGTCATTGGAACAAACAGCCCGAGCAACGCCCAACGGATATATCAGCTAGGCTTTTGTTTTCAAAGGATATCACTAGATGGCGATGCCAGACGAAGAATGTTTCATTTTATTCATTTTTTCCAGATGTTGACACATGATGCAGCAATAAATGGTGCTTTCTTTTCGTCAGTTGTGACGATGGATGAGACCAATGATATCAGTGCAACTTCTGGATCGCTCACCCAATGGCAGAAAACGGCTCACTCGTGTTCCCGAAATTACAGCCTCAGTGTGTAGAAAGTAATAGACTAGTCGTTCCTGGTTACTGTCAAAACTTCCCCCTCCGCCCCTTCATCTCCTCCCAATAATATCTATACAACTCCTGGATCGTTCCTATCTATACAGAAAGCAGATCCTTCGTGTTCCCGAAATTACAGCCTTAAATACAACTGCCTCAGTGGGTAGAGAGTAATCTCGTTGTCGTTCCTGGTTGCTTGAATTTCTGGAACGCTTTCTGCTCATTAGGTAAGTGATCCAGTATTTGTATTGATATCATTTGGATGAGACGTGATTGCATTTTTTAACCCCGAAACGAAACGCCAGTCTTCACAATGGAAACACACTGATTCCCTGCCACCGAAAAAATTTCGAGTCACAGCCTCTGCTGAGAAAATTATGGTGGACATGTTTTGGGACAGCGAAGGCGTAATCCTCATGCATTGTATTCCAAAGGGTACGACTGTTACAGCTAATTCATACGAAAATGTTTTAGAGAACAAAATTCCTTCCAGCATTGCATGAGAAACAACCAAACTAGACTGGGCGGGTGCTTTTTCATCAAGACAACGCCCCTGCTCATCGGGCACTCCTAATTCAGCAGTTTCTTCAAAATAACTTTGAGGTGGTTTCCTCGCTCCCAGCGATTTTTGGCTTTTTCTAATCATGAAGGACACTCTCCGTGGCTGCTCGTTTCCCAACCGAGCTGCCTTTGTTTCAGCGATTTACCAGTGGGCAAAACATACCCCTTAAGAAGAGTTCTCAGCAGCCATGGAATCATGGCGCCGCCGTTTTGAAAGAAATTCCGACATTTCGTTACAAGACAAAATTCGCGACGGGCAATTTGTTCCTACGACAAGTTCTATTAACGAGACATTGTAAGATTCTAAAAATGTTTAAATGATTTAACATTTGCTTTTTTGATAGTTTAATTGAAGTTGTAAAATGATACTTTCATTGTTTCATTTTTAAAAAATGCATGATTTTAGGATTTCTTCTGTTTTAATCATGAGCGACGCTTTATAAATAGACTAATGATAGAATAAAATGACCTTACATTCGCGTTTTTTATGTTAAAATATGCAAGGTTTACTGTATAAATTTAGAATTAAATTAGTGGCACATTCTTTTAATTTTAATCTGCGAGTCTCGCAAATTCTCCGGAAGAGCTGTTTGTTGCCAATTGTCTTGTAACGAAATGTCGGTATCCCGTTGTGAAAAATGTGTTCGACTTCACGGTGATTACGTCGAGAAGTAACAGTAGATACACCTATTTGGGTTAAGTATTTTGTCGAAAAAAGTTTGGAGACCTCAGAACTTGAACGCACCTCGTAATAGCAGTACTAACGATAAACATCCCATTCTCATTAAATATGTCCACAATCTCAGAAGTGAAAAATTTTCTAATCAATGACATACCACCTCCTCTAGCGTTTCTATCCTGTCTATAAGCTTTAAAATCTGAAAAATTTAGAGAACCATTCTCTATCATCAGATTAAACCATTTTCTGTGATAGCAACAACGTCAATTTTCTTGTTGGAGATAAAAATTTGAATATCGTTGATCTTCTGCAAAAATCTAGCATTGATCAAGAATACATTAAATTCCGGTTTGCTTCCTGATGACCTTCTTACAATTATGAAATCACTTTCGCATCGTGCTTCCGCGTTCTCAATATATCCTTTCTTTTGCGATAATAGTCTGTTCCTTCCGTTTGAACACTTTAAAAGAAGTATCTTCCGGCCAACTCTCAGTCTGCAACAACTTGTCATAATCTTGAGTCTGATTTCATGTAAATATAGGATGTCACGTTATATTCCTTATTTTAACACTGGATATTTTCGGGCTTTTAACCATTCTTTCACTTCATTTATTCCAGTTGACATCTCATTGTTACTTAATCTCATTTGAACACACCTTCCATTAAAACTTCCAGTTAAAAAAATTTTTGTGTTAAAAAGCAAATTGATGTAAATGTTTTTGTGGATGATTTAATATAATAATTTTTTTATCGCATGGAAAATATGCTACATTATTACTATAGCTTAGATTAAAAAAAAAAATTCAAACATAGATATTCTGAAAATAAATTTTTGTTACATTTCGCTTTCATTGCTTTTTTAATGATACTTATTTCGTGTGCGATAACACTACAAGTCTCATCGTCTTGCAGGCGTTACTTGAAGATCAAAGGTTCTGACGCCACGGTCATTATTCCTGTTTTACGTTCTTTGGCGTTATGTAATTATCGAGGAGAAATCTGGGTATTTAAAAATGATCCAAGTTTGCGTTACGTAATTAAGGCGACCTCTACTGTCTTGGAAAAAAATATTCATTTAGATGGATTTTTTTTTCAGTTGAAGATCCAAAATGTGATAAGAATCCTTGACGAGGGGTACTTTAAAAGTTTTTAACAGGAACGCTGTATGCATCTGACCAAGACCATTCTTTTTGCACTTTGTGAAGTACTCTCCCTCTCCTTTTATACAAACTTTCATCCTCCTAAACAATTCAGACATACACTTTTCCAGTCCTGAGCAGTGAGCTCCAAAATGTTGTTGTATACAGCTAGGACTTCATCGTGAACCGCCTAAGTTTCCTCTTGATTGTGAGAAATAAAAAGAAGTCGCAAGATGCCAAGTCTGGAGAATAAGAGGATACGTCAACATATTGACCCGATTTTCACAGGAAAAACTCCCTTAACGGCACCATGTGCTGGAGGTTGTCATGATGCCCTAACAAATTTCTTGTTCTGGTGTGCAGACGCTTGTCCTTCCATTTTTCTAGGACCTTTGGGGCGCACAATGTCACATGGCCAGTGGAACAGAAGAAAATTGCCACTATCACCTTCCAGCACTCTGACGTTTGCATTTTTGTGGTGGTCCTTGCTCTTAAGAGACCTACTGTTTTGAACTGTTCCTTAGTTTCAGGGTCATAATGATTGACCCATGTTTTGTCCCTGTGCATATGTCGTCAACATGTTTTGATGCTCTGTTGTTGAACATTTCGATCATTTCTTGGTATCATTGCACTCGGCCTACTTTTTGCTCTTGGGTCAACAAACGAGAATCCATCGTGATGAAACTTTCCTCATTTGCAGGTGTTCATGCAAGATTGTTTTAACCAGTGATGATCTGATGCCCAGTCTTGCCTCGATCTGGGTACAGGTTACCCGATTGTCATTCGCAATCCTGTCCGACACAGCAGGAATGTGTTCAGGCGTAACTGCACCCACTGCGAGGTCTCGTCTTCAAGTGACCGTTTTCCCCTCTTAAACTCGCGATACCAGGATGGAACTGGTTTTACTCGGAAATCTGCCAGGAAATGTCTGTTGTAAAGTTTCAAAACATTCCGACAATTTTAAGCCTTTAGAATAGTCATACAAAATCATAGCACGCCATTCCTGCTGATAGAGCTTCATTGCATTTTACGTCTATCTGCCTGTGTGCGAGCTTTAGAATTGTGCCATGCGAAAACAATGCGACCTGGAACGCTTAAATCTTGCACGTGACCATAAGATAGAGTAAAGTCCTTGGAGAACGTAAAAAGTTGGTGGGATGCGTGAAGTCCTTGGAAACTGGCTAAAAACTTTTAGAGTGTCCCTTGTATGTTCATCTGTTTTTACGATTAACCTCTAAAAATTATTTTATTTCGATTAATAAGTATTTTAGATATTATTCGGTTATCTTTTTATTTTTTTACATTATGTCATATGCTTGACTTAAAACTTTGTAATTTTAATTTTTTCTATCCACTAGGACTCTTGCCCTTTCTATGAAGAAACTGCGAAAAGACGAGGAATTGGCTGACGTCGTGCTTATATGTAACGGAGAAGAAATGAAAGCTCATCGGCTCATACTGTCCTCCAGATCAGCCTATTTTAAGAAAATGTTTACAAGTAATTTCGAAGAATCTCAAACGAATCGAGTAGTTTTACCTAACCTCCATGTAGATGTCATGCATACGATTCTGGATTTCATTTACTTCGATTCCACCAGCAAATTAACCAAAGAAAACTTGGATCATGTGTTAAATGTTCATCACTCGTCTCACATGTTCGAAATTGAAGACCTCACAAATCGTTGCTGGGACTTAATTATGGAATCGCTGGACAGTGAGAATTTATTCGACATCTGGAATGCTGCTGTGCTTTATGGAAAAGAAAAAGACATTCCTGTTATACTGGCTTTCTTTTTGAAGAATTTGAAAACTGTAATACAGAAGGAGAAATTCTTTGGTTTGGAAGTTTCACAGTTCAAGCGAGGAATAGAAGAAATAGGAGAAAAGAACATACCAGTTACAGACGGTGTCTTAGCTAGAATCATCAAATGGTTTGAAAATAATCCAGTAGAGAATTATGATTTGCAGGAATGTCTTCTTCATTTGAATTATAATCACGTTACAAAAAAGTATTTGAGACAGCTCACTGAAAATGAATGTTCTGTTTTTACTGAGAGTTTTTACAAGCGATACTTTCTATTACGAGTTGAGTCATCCTCTAAGTTGAGTAATCAATAGAATCTCATTTAAAGGCAAAGAAATTAAGTTTAAAGCATCGTCTGTCTTTGCAATTTAACGCTTTCGTTGCTACACAAAATCTGTAAACAATTATTTATTGAACGAGAAAACTTCTCTAAATATCATTGACTTATCAACATACCAAACGACAAAACCATCACAGAGCTACCGTTTCTCAACCGTGCTGACATCTTTATCCCAATTCAAGCTACTGGTAACCTATATATCTTTGGTGCTGTTCTTTTAAAGTATCCCTAGAATAATCCGTTTCTCCTGTATTATTGGGAAAGCAATAAGATTTCAAACAAACCACATCCATTAAGAATCCTGTTTACACTGCCGTTCTCGATGATTGTATCTACGTTGTTGAAGGCTACAAGGAATGCCAGTCATCCTCTGTTATTCCATCAGCCAGAAGCATTGGAAAATCATTTTGATCACTTCGTTTTACCTTGTCGGATGTGCTATTTAGAAAGACTTTGTATTTCTTAATCTTGGACTCTTGCAACAAAAATCATGGGTTGTGTAAATTAATAAACGAGTCAATTGAACCACTCTGTAAAGCTCTGATTTCCTCTTTTCATGGGGATTTTGTCGATCTCAGCCTCGAGGGAGACACGAAAACGAAAGCTCCATTTCGTTCAAAAGACATTCATTGCTCCCAACAACAAACTGTTTATCTCCCCGTTTTCCGACAAGGACGATATGAAATTGTATGCCGTGTCTAACCCTGAAAAGATGCGGTGGAGAATTAAATCCCTAAGATATTGTTTTTCAGAATATGATCACTTAAAGTGCTTTTCAAATTCAGATGCTTCAATCTGGTCTTCTCTTTTCAGGATGATGGCGAAGGTAAAAATAGAACAAGTAATTTATGTCGGAGATCTTTTTTTTTTATGATGAATGGGACACGCAAAAGTTTCGTAAACTGGAATACTTGCTTGGTATTTCAACAGAAACTGAATAAATTAACTTTCGTAAAAAGTTCCTCAGTCGTAGTGAAGTCTTACCCTGACTAGATCTTGCTAATGGCGAAAACATTCCAAATGAACCACGATCAAATGCTTTATTATGTTTTGTTTGAAATCAAATTTCAGTCTTTTCTCTAACCACTGATATCGGACTCAAGGGAGATTTCAGTTGTATATTGTTACTGAAAGCCTCACTACAACCGTCAGAACTTGTCCGGATATACCCAACCGAGCATTTGTATGTCACCTCTTAGCTGAAGACTCATCGTTGAGGCACTCGAGTCCCTCTATCTCTCCCATGATTTCAAATTGTATTCATGTTAAAATTGAAAATTATGTTGTTTGATAAATTTTTAATATAACAGTTTTTCATAAGGCTATGTTTATTTTTATTAAAAAAATTATTTATTTATTTATTTATTTATTTACTTTAAGGTTGGAAAGAAAAACAAAATTGTGCCCGACAAGGACCTGTATGGTCACAGACCGACAAGTTAGGTCCTAGTGGGCACAAAAACATAATAAATACAAAGTTATAAAAAAAAGATTAGTATAAAATGAACAAAAAATTATGTAATAATGGCGAACATCAATGGTTGACGTGTGAGCATTTGTTGGAAACTCGAATTATAATCACAGTATTTCAACTTATGATTCAAATTAAAGCATTACAAAATATTGTACAAAACAACAAGTACCAAGATATCTTGCAAAAAAAATCGTGTACAACAATTATATAATACAGTGGTTTGTTATAAAAGTCATCAAAATTCGTAAAAAAAAAAAAAAATAATTAAATCAGTAGAAGTAGGTGCGAACAAGGTCTACAATAAAGAAGGCCAGCGCATCCAAAAAAAAAAAAAAAAAATGGCGAAAATCGAAGGCAGAGTTTCTGCGTGAAATAAGCTGAAATATAAGAATTATCTCACAAATTTGCTTTAATTTTCTAACAAAATTTAACAAAAAAGCGTAACGAGAATGGCACAGATTTCTAACATCCTAATATGTGCTTTTGAAATTTTATATCGAACAGGTGCTTTTTCTGTTTCTTCCATAGATGAACTACTTTGAAAAAAATGAAATTACATTTATTTGCCGATATTTTGATTGAAACATAAAACCATTTAAATAACAAAGTTATAAAACTTAGATTTTGTTACAAGATTAAGGCAAATTTGTGAAATAATTCTTCTTTTTCACCTTATTTCACACAAAAATGGCGACAATCGAAAGCCGAAATTCTAAGTGCGCTGGCCTTGTTTATTGTAGGCTTTGGTGCGAATAAACAAATCAAGTGGTAGTGCTTGCAAAAACATAACGCCTTAGAAATCTTCTAAATGCATTAAAAGGAACCAAAAGACGTATTTCAATAGGTAGAAGGATCAGTTTTTTATGCCAGAACAAGAAACAGGTCGGCTTCGATATCCATGTTTTACTAAAGGCAATCAAATTACACCGGCTTTCCGGATTAGATAATGTCTATCGAACAAGTTATAAATATTATCTAAATCGGTGTATTGCCAGGTGCACAAATGGTACCTCTGTTTTCCCGCCTAGCAATTTTCAATGGGAAGATATATTGAGTAATATATCAAACAAATCGTAATGACGAGATAGATGCGATTATTCATTATTATTTTCGTCAGTCGATGAACATGGAACATGGCACGAATCATTCACAAATATTATCTAAATCTGTTCAATAGCACGTGCACAAATGGTACCTTTACGACCCCACCTAGCAATATTCAATGGAGAGATATATTAATATATCAAACAAATCGTAATGACGAGATAGAAGCGGATATAAATTACTATTTTCGCCAATTAATAAATAAGGTTCCGGGAATGAACCATTTTGAAAATTGTTGCAATCAAAACAATGGCACGTGCTCTAATGGTACCTTTATGACACCCTCAAAAATTTTCAATGATAAGATATGGCATGTAATATATCAAACGATTGGAATGATGTGTCATGAATGAATATAACGTAAAATTATTCATAGTCGAAATTGGTTCCAAGTAACCTGGTTTAATGGAAGCATTATGGCTCATTGGAATTTTCAATGCTAAAATTTTGCATGTAATATATCAAACGACTTGGAATGAGGTGTCATGAATGAATATAACGTAAAATTAATGATAGTCCAAATTGGTTTCAAGGAACCTGGTTTAGTGGAACCATTATGGTTCATTGGAACATTCAATGCTAAAATATGGAATGTAATATATCAAACAACTTGGAATGATGTGTCATGAATGAATATAACGTAAAATTAATGATAGTTGAAATTATTTCAAAGGTACGGGGTTTAATGGTATCATAATGGTCCATTAGCAACTTCCAATGTTAACATAGGGCGGTTTAAAAATAAGTTCCGCGAATGGTTTAGTTTAACCTTTCGGTACTTCTTTATGTCATTCCTTAATGGTTTATTAAGTACTGAAAGGTGCTTTATTCTGTCAGTGTGGGGAAACGTGTTTGTCTGTAACACTAACTTCCCATGGTAGCATCTGTCTCCGGCATGTAGCACAGGTGTTGGATAGGCCACGTTCAACTATCCATAAGATCATGCGGAATATCCTCCGATATTATCAGTACAATGATAATATCGACTTTCACTTGGCTTCCACATGATTGTGACGATCGACTCCAATTCTCATTTTGGTTTCTTGTTCGTGTTGAAGTCGATGTAGAATCGCCGTGGAATATCCTCTGGATAGACGAAGCGCATTTTCACTTGGCGGCGCAGTGAATGCACATAACTGCCGCATTTGGAAACCAGAAAATCGATAACTATTGTACAGAAAGGGTCCCGGATGAATGAAAGAAAACACAATTTTTTTTGATAAACCGGTGACGAGACCTCTTGTCCACAAAAGAATTTTAATTTGCATATACGTATTTCGAACTCATTGAGTTCATTATTCAATGCCATATGAGTATTTGGTAAAACAAAGCAGGCCAGGTTCAACATGGAGATAAGACGTATACAGGAGGTAGGGAGATTGAATGGCTACAGTATCGGATTGGTAAAGGATTTGGTATGGAAAAGAAGATTTGCAAAGATAAGAGACTCGACGACCCTCAACCATAGACCAACAGCGGCGTTTAGATTACCGATTACTTACGTTGTCGGCTAAGTTACGAACCATTTTTAAGGATGCAAATGTGACGTTGGCGTACAAGAACCCGAATGCCTGAAGAACCTCCTGGGGAATCCCAAAGACAAGAGTCCACCTTTACTCTAGTCCGGGATATACAATGTATGAGATTTCCTGTAGTAAATGCCCCAAGGTCCATCGAGGAGCAACGTGTAAGAACGTTCATAAAAGGTTCAAAGAACATACGGCCCACGCCAGGTTTGGACGCCCTGAAAAATCGGCAGTAGCTAAACATATGCTCGATACCGGACACGACATTTTGTTAAAAAATTGCAAGCTGCTTAGGCACATAAGAAGTAGGAATGCACTGGGACTCGACTCTAATTAAATCGCTTAAATTTTAGAGATGCTTCCTTTTTCGGTTTTGTGTTTGTATTGTTTATTCTCTTTTGTATAATCACATCATTTTTCGTAAATAAGAGATGCCAAGTCCTATGCACATGCGTCGTAGATAATGAACTGAACCATTTTTGCGCAGGATGGGTTGGCTCACTTTCATTTGACTCACCCTCCTACTTTACAGCACGTGGTTGCTTCATCGAAGTTGTTAAGGACAGGGATGTTGTCAAGTTGCTCTGTCTTGCACTTGTTTATCACGAGAACATCGACGGGTGCTGATACTATGGACAGGCATGGATTTGCAAGCAGACCTTTTCACAGTTACTGTTTAATACATTTCCAGTTTTTTGTTGCTTTTTAAAAATTTTAATTTTGTTATTATTTTTGTAGTTTCCTAAAAAATCCAACTTTTGTGAGTTTTCTAATATTTTCATTTTTTTTTGTAATTTTTGTACTTTTTAAATAATTATTTTTTTTTCTTTTTTTGAAATGTGTTTGTTCGCATTCTTTTCAATCATTTTTCACTTGTATTTCACAACTATTTTTATTCTTTTGTCAATTTAACTTTAATTTTTTCTAAATTCTGAATTAATTATTTATTTCAACTTTATTTTTTTCCAAACCTGAATTAATTATTCATTTTAACTTTGTGTTTCCAATCCTGAATTAATTATTCATTTTAACTTTAATTTTTTCCAAACCTGAATTCATTATTCATTTTACTTTAATTTTTTCCAAACCTGAATTAACCATTTTAACTTCGATTCTCTGAAACAGTGATCTTTCAAGGCAATGATTAAGGTCGCAGTTATTAATTTAATTCTCAAGTTTTAACATAGCTAGATAGACAGGCTAACTGATTCATGAGTTTTTCTTTAACATGAGAAGGCAGCGCAGTCTGGGGAGATGCTGATGATTTGAGAGCTGCTCCGTAGTCTCTCTCTTTCATCGGTGTTCAGCAAACCTGCCATACACCATAAATCTCTTCAATTTACGACTTTGTATAACCAGTTAATAAAGGTAAGTCCAGTTTGTCAGAAGTGCTTAACGCGCATGCGTATTATGACGTCACTGGATGACTTTGGGCGTTACTTTCGCTGTGTGCGGTAGCCATTATTTGATCACAAAAGAAAACGTTTTCACATAATATTGAAATTATTTTCTCTGTCTCTTAACTGCTAACGGTTTGAAATCTTAACGAGGAATGATAACTAGGCCTAATGATAATGAGAAATACGTTGTCGTCCTTATTATATTAAAAATCAGAAATAAGTAAGTACATTTTACAATAATTATAAATCACTCCTTATAATGGCTTTTGCTGTTATTTAATTAAAATAAATAGCATAAAGGATGAGAATTGTGAAGGAAATGAATGAGTCATCAAGTGTCGCTATCTCAAGACTGTTGTTATCATTGCCGCTATTTTTTGGTTTCTGTGGACGTTTCGATTTAGCAGGTGTTGGTTTCGCTGTCATCCCGTGATGTCTAAATACGCTTGCGCAGTAAAGGCATTTTTACCATTTCCGGCCAACTGACTCCCATTTTATTCTAGATTCAACCAGAGACAAATGAAAGTGAGAGACTGGCAGTGACCTCCCCTCTAGTGGTGCCTTCGCGCCGCCATATTGGGATTGGCAAGAAACAGCTGATCGCCCGAGGCAATGCATGTGAATCAATCGGTTTGGTTTGGTTGGTATTAACGTCCTTTTCAACTTCTATGTTCATTTCAGGACAGGGTTATAGGGGTGGCAAATTTTGCCTCGCAAGGGTTCTTTAACGTGCAGCCAGCAAACAACTACACGGGACCAACATCTTTACTTCCTTTCCGAAGGAAGTGCGTGATCTCAGGATTTTCTCCCTGAAAAAAATCCTCGTCGTCCTCGGCCGGAGTCGAACCCGCATCCTCAGAGGCGATAATGCAACCACTGAGCTACCGAGGCCGATGTGAAACAATCGCAAACAATTGCTTATTACAATATGTAGATTAATAAATTGATTATTTTATTGAACTGAGAATTATTTATTCCTTTTCTTTTAATTTAAAATTTTAAAATATTTGTCTTTTAAAAATTCCTTAGGCATTGAATCAGTTATTTGGAGTTATTAAAAGTATACGTTATCGTTAGTTAATGCAATAAAGTTTTTTTTAAAAAAAATCAGAAAACAGGTTATGCTTACTAATACTTCCAGAAATCATCTAAAAAAACAGCTGAAATTACATTGAGAATATACGCCGCCTTATACCCCGTCCGCACTGCAAAAAATAAGCTAGCCTAAGTTGATAAGCTAGCTTAAACTGCAGTGCGAACGATTCTAGCTTTTGTTGGGCTAGCCCAGATTCTGATAAGTTAGCTTATGATGGGCTAGATTTTTAAACTAGCTTATCCAGTTGAGCCACAAACGCACTGCGTCATGGGATACGTTTTTTCCCATGATTCCGTAGTTTTGGAGCATTTCGCTTGCTTGGCTTCACCAAGGTTATAAGATCGTGCTACTTTGTAATTTAACAATAACTCAGGAGAACAAAAAACATCTGCTCTTCTTGACAGGGTGCCATCTTAGCTGAAAAATGACGACTGATTATTCCTGGATATATGGTATTTTCTGATATCGATTAGTGAGGTCTGGAACTGTAGTTTTAGAGCACTAAAGTGCGAACGACCTAGTCTACAACTTAAGCCAAGATATCTAGCTTATCGAATAAGCTAGCTCAACAATAAGCTAGCCCAGCAGTGCGGACGGGATATTAGGTTTTTGCCAATCGTAACATGGCGAATGCTGCACTTCCGCTGGCACCAGTAGCGCTCAGCGAAATGAATAGGACACTGCCAGTCTCTTTCTTTCATTTGTCTCTGGTGCCGACACGTAACTTCTCAGATGCATGCCAAAGTTTGAACTCCTTTTACACAGCTGCTTTCATTTCGGAAGGCTCAAAGTGCTGGCTCAGGGTGTTCACCTTTGTAAGTGAGTGTTTTATTCAACCTCCTCCATTTGGTAACAGTTTTTTGATATAGAAAAATGCCAGAATTCCAACAACTGCTGTAAGGTGTAAAACTGGGTTATATGTACTCAAGAAAAGTACTGGGTAAAAACCGATTATCATAGAGTTCTTTCACACACAGCTCTGCTTTAACATAAGCAAACATTCTTTAACTAGGTAACTTAAATTGCGCCTTGCCATTTTTTATGTCAATTGGGTAAACTTTTTAGAGATATTAATCTTTATATATAAAAATTCAGGCTTAGGGTGCGTCTGTAAATGTTCTTAAAACTTTTGAACCACTTATCCGATTGAGCTCATATTCGTACCATATGTTCGAACAGTCGGAGTAAGGTTTACATGTGCCGAAAGGGGGTAAAAATAATATACGGTACTTGTATGTGTTTGTTTGTTTACTCAAGAGATGGCGCCAAGGAAACAGACCGAGCAATGCTGGGCATATCACCTAGTTTTTTCCTAAAAATTAAAGAAAATGGCTGTAGCGTTCAAACAAGCAAATCAAACTCAATAAACTAGACATGTCCGAACTCCATTCGTTAAGGCAAATTTTTTTTTGTAAATGACTTGTTTGGTTCTGATGAACCATTTTGAGGTTATTAATGACCCCCTCCCTGACAGATTTTTTATCCCCCCCTCCCTTGCTCTACAACCCTATCAAGTTTCATCAAAATTGGCGGGTATCACTTCGCGACCTCTCCTTGTGAGAGATAACACCAACATTAACCCACAGTTTAATTTGTAGCAGCTCCTTTTCAGTATTTTTTTCAGATTAAAATGAATCAAATTGCGTGCCAAATTCCAAAATAGGGAAGGTTTATTGCTTCCACGGGTGGAGGCTAAAAAACTTTAAAACTTTTTTTTGAAGCATAAGTTAAGGAAATACTGGCATAACTAGTACTCGTGCGCTTCAAAAAAATGGAATATTCAGCTGGGTGAGATCCGTGTTGTAAAATAGTCTCATATTAAATGTGATTAAATTGGTCAAATGAAACAAAAATTTTATTTCTAAACTTATAATGGATAAAGTTTAATTCTCTATAAAAAGTAAAACAATTCATCAAAAATCAACAGTGTTATGAGTGTTTTCTTCACTTCAAAATAATGGAATATTAATACAAATAATAAAAAAGAATGTAACAAAGAGCAAAACTATCAGACTAACACTAATACCTGGTAGGGACACCACTGGCATCAATGACAGCGCGAATTCCTTTTGGAAGAGAATGAATCAGTTGTCGACATCAGTGTTCGACCCTGTTGAATTGTGAGTGATTATCGTTTGCTAGTTTGCGTTTCATGATTTTCCATAGACCTTCTATGGAATTCAGGTCTGGGGAGTTAGGAGGCCAGGGCTTTGTGTGAATATTCTGTTCCTGTAGCCAGTTCTTAGTTGAGCGCGATGTATGAGCTAGGGCGATATCTTGCTGAAAGAAAAAATTCTGTCTCCCTATAAATTTTCGCATGATGAGATAAGAAACGCTACCAATATTTCCTGTAGGCCAATGAATTAATCGCTCCTCTGACGATTACAAGCTCTCCCGAACCCTCGGAGCTCATGCAGCATCACACGATGATGCTACTTGGAAACTTGACGTTTATGTTCATGGTTCGGGGATAGTGTGTCTCCTCTTCAGTTCGCCATACTCTGATTCCTTGGTCACCGAACGTAGACAGAATCGGGACTCACCGCTGTAGATGGCATTGCTGAAGTTCTCAGGAGTCCAATTGGCATGAGCTTTACACCACTTGAGTCGTGCTTTGCGTTGAGTTTTGTTCTGCATAGGTGTCTTGTTTGGCACACAGATGTTCATTCCAAATTCAGATAAGTGCCTATCCTTACGCCACAATGTGTTAATAACTTTTGATGATTTGAATCGATTATTAGGTAACATTTTGCGCCCCCTTCTATCTTCGTGTGTCGTCGTTGCACGTATGCACCCACGTTTGTCCCGATTTGTTTAAAATCCATAGCCGGAATATGTTTTTTTCAAAACTTTGGAAACAGCACTTTATGAGCATTGTACCGTTTCAGCAATATCACTTCGTTTGCGACCTGATTTGTGCAATTGGAGTATCAGCTTAATTAATGACAGATCCTTTTTGGATAACATGTCTCAACAGATAGTGAATTCAAATTCTTTAGCAGCCGAGGAAGTATGTGGATGATATTATAAAGTAACAAAAAGTATTTTAGCTTGTAAAACCAAATGGGATATCCCTTTCCAGAATATGTAAATCGGATTTTCCATTATTTTGACGCTGTGCAGTCAATATTCCATTATTTTGAAGTGATGAAAAATCTCATAACCTTGTTGATTTTTGATGAATTGTTTTACTTTTTATAGAATTAAACTTTATCCGTTATACGTTTAGAAATAAAAATTTTGTTTCATTTGACCAATTTATTCACACTTAACATGAGACTATTCTACAACACGCTCACTACCCAGCTGAATATTCCATTTTTTTGAAGCGCACGAGTAGATGTTATTTTGTAGATATAAATTTTAATTGATCAAATAGTTACAATAGCTACATCATGCTTAGTTTAAAGCAAGCTCGCAGTGCAGTTCAAAAAATAAATATTCCATCTGTGGACTCTTCATCGGGGAGTAGTTGTAACATTACACAAACTCATAAGTAAAACATTGAGACTAAACCTGTTTTTTCTATGAAATCGAAGTCTGCTGCCAATGGCGATTCAAATCAAACTACTGGAGGCTTTCAGAATCTATACCTCTACAAGATGATGAACCATTGAATCGCACATCCAGAGACATGTACTTGAGGGCATCTATGTCGGTTCCATAACAAGAGATGCCAGCAAATCCAATAATCGCCGCCCTCGCAGCAATTACAACAACGAACATTAGTGAATCAAAGGCCATCTCATATGGTTAAGAGAAGAGCAGGTGAAAATTTAGTTACTTTCAATTCAAACATACTGCTTATTTTTATTTGATGGAAACCACAAACATACTTGTGATTATTGCTTGTTGACTTTACAGATATTTCCTATCGAGAATCTAGTCGCGTATTTTTTTGTGTGTATTTTATTCTTTATTAACTGTAATTTTCCATTGAGGAAATTTATATCATCGCCGTTTCTCGATGATTTCTTTGAATTTTCGTTCTGTTCTAGCTAAATTCATCACCTTTAGCATACTCGTAATACAATCTTTGTCTTCAGAAATTGTAGTCTCGCGCAGCCATCGTTCCTCGATGTCTGCTTTCGCTTATTCGCAACTGCAATCCTTGTTTGAGGTTGCAGTCTCGCGCAGTCATTGGTATCGCCATGTCTGCTTTTTCTCGCCCGTAACTACAGTGTATTTTTGGAGATTGTAGTATATCGCAATCATCATACTTTGATCTTTTTCTTATTTACAACTGCAATTGCCCTTCTTTGAAGTTGCAGTCCAAAAGTCTTCATACTTGAAGCTTGTGCAGTTGTAGCCATCGTTGTTTGATGTTACAGATTGCAGTAAAACTTAAGACTAGGGAGCAGTAAGTTATTCTGCTTTATTTTTGTTTTTTTGCTTAGCCTTCCCGTGCTTAGCAGTAAGTTATTCTGTTTTGTTTTTCGATTTGCGTTTTCCGCCCTTCAGAGCAAACTGTTTTGTATAATTTTTATTGATTTATGCATTTTGTGGTCTAATTAAATTTTTAAAAAATATCCAACTATTTTGTAAGGTCAACCCTTTCAAGCCGGGGGAGTATGTTTACGCCACAAGTTCTTGCATTGGTCATTGTTGCCTTGTTGCCATAGGGCAACTGAGACTTTGTTGGGTTTTTTTTTTTTTTAATTATTGTGACTATTTTTTGAATAAAGTCAGAATTGTTTAAGTTCTGCCATTTTTTGTCTCGCATACCTTCGCAATTTGTCTCGCATCTCTTAGTAACTTTATCTCTCACATCTTCGCAATTTATCGCCTATATCATCGCAATTTATATATCATATACCAGTTTTTTGAGCTCAACGAAACCATTCAATGTTGAGCAAGATATACCAAAATATCTCATCTCCCGCATCAACAGTGAGTGTTCCTTGTTAAAGGAATTCTAAACTATGCATTGACGTAATTTTCATGGAAATGGGCTAAACCGTTTTAGAGAAATTAATTTTTTTTTCTATAAATGAAGAAATTGCAGAAGCATTTATTTCATCGACTCGAACACAATAAAAACGACATGAACGAAACTGGCAGAATGAAACAAGTAACCTTTTTTGAAACGAAACTGTTTGGTTGCGAAGAGCAATTTTGGAGTAATTAAAGATTTAAGCACCCCCAATCCCCTCTCCCAACAGAAAAAAATTAGTTTTTGAATCCGTTTCAAGAGTTGGTGCCAGACCTGTGAGAATGTACAATTTCGCCATTACAATTTACGAGTTCTTGAAATTAGAATGTATTCATATTTTTTTTTTTTTGACAAATAAAATTAAATTCAAAAATATTGATTAGCAGAGTTCTTGAACAAATGGAAAATGTTCTTTCAGTGTTTGAAATGAAAACAGACCAACAAGAGCCAGGGGAAAAAACGACACAAAAATAATTTTTTATTTGAATACCTATATTAGTAATGTGTTGCGTAATACTCAGTTTGTTTATGGGGAAATAAAAAAGAGAGAGAGAATCAGGTTCGGCGCGAATTAAATTCAGTCGCTGTTTCCTGTTGGCGCTGTTTCCCATATTATGTTAACGCTCCCATCAACTGTATATAGAGAGTTTTATATTCTGTCAGAATCAGTGGATGTAGAAGCTAAGGAGAGAAGCATTGGAAGTTCTTCTGCCAGGCGGGGAGGCGTTGAGCTGAAACAATCACTTTACAAAAAGCACATTGATGCTCGTACTTTTAATACAAATCATATAATCCGTAATCATTTGTTATGACTTCCATGTAAGTTAATTCTTCTTTCTTTACATATTTTACAATTCCTCGTCTCTCTTTCGAAAAGTTAAATTTGATTATTTACTAGTTATAGTTTTACATTCGATTTTTTTGTTATCATTCCATTATAAATCAATGTAGCGTTAGTTTTTTAAGTAATTTTCTTTTCGAAATATGTATCATTAACTTTTCGTATAACTTTTCGAGAAATTATTTATTTAAATGCCAAAACAAATTTACGACTTTAGAGACTATCTCCTTCTGCTTTATTGCAATTTTATATATAAAAAAATTGTAGCCATCTTGCATTCGGTAAGAGAGAAGATATTTTTAACTGGTTGCTTAATATTTACAAATATGGCTAAAATGGGAAGAAGGGGAAATGACAGTGCCCAATTAATGGTGAGTAGGAGGATTTAAAAAAAAACAAAAAAACTTGTATGGCGAGTGTTCACATAGTTAAGAGACAGAATAGAATGAAATACAATGAAGCTCGAAATACATATTAGATTGTGTAATAATCATACACGAATAAATATAATTGATTCAAAAACCGAATGGTGTATGGGGGGGGGGAGAGGTTACTTTCAAATCCCTAAAATAACAAGCTTTTAAAATTTTACTTTTCTTTTCAATAATTATAATATTTATCATTTTAACAAAGAAATACAACTGAAAGACAAAAAAATGGAATGACAATTTTAAGACCTTAGGAATTACACTCAGTAGAAAAACGGATAAAAACTTAGTTTACATGTTTATGAAAGAGCAAATCCTAAGCTTTATTTTCATAATTGAAACTTTGTTGCATTTACATATGTTAATCTTTTTTTTCATTACGCCAAAAAAATGGGATAAGATTTCATCAGTGACAAAAAAATGGAATATTGCAAGTTTGTGAAAAAATAATACAATGTACACTTACAAAATGATTTAATTGATTGTACAGAAAAGCAACATGTCAGTACACTGTCGGATAACCTTTAGCATCAAGAACTGCTCGTATTCGTCTTGGCATTTAAGAAATCAAAAGCTTACACTCCTCAGTCGTTATTGAATTCCAAATGTTGGTGATGTCTTTTTCAAATCGTCCTTAATTCTTGCGGGATATTCATTTAATCTTTTCTTCATTACATGCCACAAATTCTCGATCGGATTGAAATCCGGAGACTTAGCCGGACATTCAAGAACGCGTACAGAATGATGGTGAAACCGATCTTGTGTTGTTTTTGCTCCATGCGCTGGGGCCAAATCATGCTGAAATATCACATCTTCATCACCAAATTGAGTCTCTAATGATGGAACAAGGAAATATTCGAGGATTTCTTGATACACTGAAGCGTTAAAGGATCCGTTCACAAATGCCAAGGACCCAACGCCTCTGACCGAGAAGCATCCCCAAACCATCACGCTTCCTGGAAACTTTACTCGTTTTTCCAACTTCGTCTCTCTGTGTCCCTCCCCTTTTTTCCGCCATACACGACATCCTTGGTCACCGTAGAATATGCAGAACCTCGATTCATCACTAAACACCACTTCTGACCACTCTTCTGATGTCCATTCAAGTATAGCTTTTATAATTTCACTCGTTTTGCTCTCTGCTTTGACGTGATGATGGGTTTCACTTTGGGAACGCGGCTTTTAAACTGCAGTTCACGAATTCGTCGAAGAGTAAGTTCGTTGTGACACGTTGGTGACTTGGGACCACTCTTGATGATGCTGCTTGGATGACCAAAATGGATGCTTCTCCACCATCCGTCCCATCTTTGGTGGACGTCTATCGTTTCTACCACACAGGTATCTGATCGTTTGTGATCCCATGCCTTATTTGTGTTTCATTAACACTTTGCTCACAGTTGATTGCGCACATTTTACAATATGTGAAATTTCAGACTGCTTCCTTCCAACTGAATAATAAGTTGTCTTGTGGAAGAGGAAAGATCCTTCCCTCCTCCCATATAAAATGAAAAAGTGGTACAAGTTGTTCTACAGAGCCTTACTACAATTAGTTTATCAAGAGCTTACAGTAAATAGCCATCTTTTAGTTCATTCATTAGCATAACGGAATGTTTTTTTTACTACTCCATTTTTTTGTCAGTGGTAAACCAGTATTCCATTTATTTTTGTCGTAATGAAAAAAATTTCCAAAAAATTAACATATGCCAAAGTAACAAAGTTTCAATTATGAAAATAAAGCTTAGGATTTGCTCTTTCATAGACATGCAAACTAAGTTTTTATCCGTTTTGCTACTGAGTGCAATTCCATTTTTTTGTCTTTCAGGTGTAGATACGGCAATAAATATTTCAACATTAAGTAAACATGTTAAGAAGAAAAGGTCACGGAATTTTTCCTTTCATTACATCTTAAATTATTGTTCAGCTGAGTTTATATGATATAATAAAATTAGCTTGAACATTAAAAATTCGTTGAGGTAAAACTTTTAGTGATTAAAATCTTTTACTTCAGTTTTAAACATATTTTATTTTTGAATCCTCAACCCAGTAAAAGTGATTAATTCCATCCCAGAACTTAAATGTAATTAAATCACAAAGTTAATGTTTGTTTCGTCGTTGCAGAAATTCTAATATGCATTGAGTGGCCTGCTTATTAGGAACCTAATACTGTGTTGCGCCACTCCTGGTAGCTATAACAGCACGAATTCGCCGTGGCATGGATTCAATTAGCCGTTGGAAGCATTGTTCCGTGATGTTTGTCCAAGCGGATGCAGCAACTGTTCCCAGTTGATGCTTATTGGATGGTGGTGGAACCCGTCCAAAAGATGTTGGATTGGTTTCAAATCCGGGGACTGTGGTGGACAGAGGAGTAAATTGAATTCATTATCGTGCTCCTGGAACCATTCCATGGGATACGAGCCTTGTGTCACAGCTTAGTTCTGCTGGAAGTTTCCTTCTGATGGGGGAAGCCATGAAGGGATGAACGTGGTCGGCAACAATGTTCAGAAAGCCCTGACCATTAAGGCGTTGTTTTACAGGTATCAGCGGACGAAGAGTATGCCAGGAAAACATTCCCCAGACCATTACAGAGCTCCACCAGCCTGAACAGTGGAAACCAGACAGAAGGGGTCCATTTCGAGCTGTTGTCTCTAATTCTGCGTCGCCCATCTGCATGGTGTAATAGGAAACGGGATTCATGCGACCAGCAGACCTTCTTCCAGTCGTCTACGACCCAATGTTGGTGATCACGGGCAAATTGGAGACGTTTTTTGCACTTTTGGGTGGAGATAAAAAGTATCCGGATCAACCGGCTGTTGTGTCCCATCCTTGCCAATGTACGGCGTGTAGTGCGTTCAGAGATGTTATTCTGCGATCCAGTGTTGTACTCCAGTGACGTTTCTATTTGCACGAACAACCATTCCCATCCTACGCTCACCCCTTGGATCGACGAGTCGTTTGCGACTACAGGCTTGTCTCTGGCTGGTTGTTTTTTGGTTGTTTAAATAGTCCTGGTAAACCCTTGAAATTGTTTACCGGGAAAAGCTTAGAAGACGTGCGAATTCGGAAATACTCAGTCCATCTTACTGGGCACCAACTATCATTCCGCGCTCGAAGTCGCTCAGATCTTTTGTTTTCCCCATAGTGACGATCAAACTACTTGCAGTTGACTGGTGTGTTCTCGCTTTATATTGTTACCGACTGTCACACGATCAAGTGTACGTAGTAATTGCATTGCCAACAGATTTGCATAGTCATGGGTGTTCCTAATAAACTGGCCACTCAGTGTAATTTCTTTTCAGGTACTATTCTTTGATTAAATATCCGTTGATATTTTTAATTTTAGTCCATTATTAAGTATACCGAAGGTGCTTCATGCTATCGACGGGGGAAAGTGTTTGTCTGTCCGTCTGTGATGGCTTGTGCCGTGGGTTTACGTACATTTGTCCGATTTCATTGTACTGACTCCATTCAACGCAAAACCGAAACGACAAGGAATCTGTCATATCAGCATGAAGTTTGTCGAGGCATCATTCATGTTTATACTCGGAAAGATCGATTCAAACAACACGATTTTAGAAAAATTTAACAAACCTTTTTATTTCAACTCAGATTGGGGGATATACACTGAACGACCAATTTATTAGAGACACCTCTTAGGGAAAATGGATCGGCCTCCCAGTGACACACAAACAATGGAACAGGCCGAAGCGGTGTAAAAAAGGGATGCACCAGCAGCAGAAGTGGAGTGAATATGGGTAAATCCAAGGATTTGACCGACTTTTAACGAGGCATGATCGCTGGAGCTCTACGGGCGCAGTTGAGCATTTCGCAAACTGCGAACCTCCTCGGGTTTTCCCGTGCAACAGTGTCAAGGGTATTCCGTGAATGGCAGTTATGCCAATAAACAACCTCCAACAAACACAACTCCGGACGAAACAGGGCCGTGGATGAACGAGGCCAACGGCGATTGGCACGAATCATCCACAGAAACAGGACGGGTACAGTCCAACAAATTGCAGCACAGTTCAATGAGGGAGCATCCCAACCCATTTCGGGTTTAACAACAGGCGGCCAGTACGTGTACCATCGCTGTCACTGCAAAATAGGAAAGCGCGCCTGCTATGGGCACACAGGCATCGCCACTAAACACTGGACGAATGGAAGAAGGTCGCCTGGTCCTACGAATCGCGGTTTCTACTACGAATCATGCGGACGGCAGACTGCGCATCTGGCAGACAACTGTACAGGTGGGTGGAGGAGGAGTGCTGGTCTGGGAACTCACTGGGTCCTCTGATACCCGTAGACACATCCCTGAATGCGACGCACTACCTGAAGATTGTTGCTGATCAGGTGCACCCGTTCATGATGACTGTTCCCTGGTGGTGACGGACAGTTTCAGCAGGACAATGCTCCCTGTCACCGTGCTCGAATGGTCTTGGACTGGTTCGAGGAACATGACACGGACTTCCACCTGCTTTAGTGGCCAGCTCGGTCGACCGATCTTAACCATCCAGCATTTATGAGATGAAGTGGAGAGAACCATCCGCCGCCTTGCCACGCTACCGTCCATCCTGCACCAATTACGGACGCTGTGATGTCAGCCTGGGCTGCTATTCCTCCGCAAAGGTTTCAACACCTTGTTGAATCCATGCCAGCACGTATTCAGGCAGTTATCGCCGCTAAAGGAAGCGCAATACGCTATTAGCGGGATGTTTGTAATAAACTGGTCGTTCAGTGTAGTTAAAGCAAAGGGACTCGCTCATTCTCTCTATACAGGGTATCCCGGAACTTCGTGTCAAAGTTTGAGGGGAGGTAAAGAACATCGTTAGGAATCTTAAATACATAGGAAAGCATGGGCGGAAATGGATAGGTCCCATAGGATTGGGTGTGGCGGTCCCGTCGCAAGGCCCCCCAGATCAACTGATTTATCTCCTCTTGATTATTTTCTCTGGGGTGCCATGACGAGCGTTATGTTTGGAATTTGTTTGCCTCAAGAAAAACTTTGTTGAGGATTGGGAAGTGAAAAAAGCAGGCAGTTTTTGCAGAGGACAGCGGAGATAAAGAAGATGACGTTCGTAGCCGTAGGCTTCTATCCGAATAGTTGGTGCTTATGCTTTGATTTCGCCCAAACACGGAGACGATGGTCCAAATACAATTATTAAAATTCGAGATATAATGGACGGTATTCCGATAAATGGATCGTGTCTCGCCTTCAGAAGTTCAAGATGAAATATTTGCTTCAGCTTTTGAGGTTTCCTATTTCTGTTGCCGTTTTGCACGCTATCGAAGCCGCCGTTTAGTTGATTTTGGCAAAACAATCAGTGGATGGTTTATCACCGTTTACGAAATGTTGAAATGATGTCGGTTGCAAACTGTTTTTCCAACCTCACGAAACGTGAACAATTATCTTCTTTTATATGTTATTTTGTATTATTTTGGTGGTTCTTAAGGGAGCGAAGAGTATCGACGCCACTTCGTAGAGACGAATGGTTACCCAGGAGACAATTTAACCTGTCCATATGCTTAGTGTTGCCTTTTTTGTTTATATTTTTTGTTTCTTTTACTAACTACTTTCTAAAATATTATCTGTTGTTTAATGATTAGTCCTTATATTGTTAGTTGATAGAATTTAAGTTTTTAGTTCCCCTCCTTGAAGCAATACTTAAGTGTTGGTCAAGGTTTGTCTATTGCATTTCCTGCCTTTCGTTATAAGAAAATGTGATAATACGGAGTAACGCCCCCCTCTGGAAGTCCTCGCAGTAGTTTTCGGCGGGTGTTTTGATAAAGAGATTTGTTCTTTCCAAAGATGGCGCCTCTATGACAATCGTGTTCGTCTTCTGACCTGGATTGGAGTAGTTTGCTTGATCCTTCTTTAAAAAGACTCAACGGACTCCGTTGAAATTCTTTTTGGATATTCTAATTTGGACGGAATCAAATCTTTCTAGTGGTTCGTTTCTTTCACTACAGGTCACGAATTTGAAAGACACTTCTTTGACGCCACCTTATCTGAATCCCGGGACCCTTCTTCGTCCTACGGCAGTACGAACTTTGATTATCCGTGTATCTGGATGGTGATAACCCAGTGTTTCTCTTGTCCCTGTTTAACCATACTAAATACTCTTGTTTTTTTTATTATCAATTTCCAATTGAGTAATTTCTGTCTTTGTCGAAACGTAAGGTGTTTTTCTATTGTAATAAAAACCTTTGCTTTTTTAGGGGTCGTGTTTGGGAGTATTAATGTATAAAATAAAGCATTCAGTTATCACGATTTGTGGAGACTTAAAACAGGGTCATTTGAAGGAATAAAGAGTTGCAACCACAGAGTGATTCCGTTAGAATTCTTATTGACGTAATCATCTCTGTCCAAATCCATAACAAAGTCATACATTGTGTAATAAAGGTTTTACACTGCTTTCTGTACTGTATCTTTGTGTCTCTTTATTTCGTGAGGGTGACATTTCCGCCTATGGTTTCCTTTGTAATTATAGTTCCTAACGATGTTCTCTACCTCCCCTCCAAGTTAGTACACCATTTTCCAGGACACCCCGTATATAAAGTGTCAATGACATCAGTCAATGCATGAGGTGCAAAAAATACGAGGGTTATTAATCGACTCTCCATTTTTTTTGTTTTTTTTTACAGATGATCCACTGTTGCAGAATGCCAATATAAATGGTGGTGGAGATAATAAATACGTCAATGGAGACATTCAAGATCAGACTGCCTTAAATCAGAAAGAAACCATGGAAGAAGGTAATTGGGTTTGAGTTAGTTAATTACCTTAATTTCAATTAAACACTGAACCAGCAGCACTGCCTCATTCCCTTGTAGTGCATGAAGACTTGTTTTCCGTGCATCACAAAGGAATCTGGGATGTCTCGCTCCAATCTTATGTCTAACAGAATGTCGCCATTTTGCAGATGGGGAGTGTCGATAAAACTTGAGCACCTCCCCGTAATCAGATATAAATCTACTTCAGTAAGGAGTGGCGAAGCACCCTGGACATGGACTATCAGATGCCCAGGGTCAGCATGAAACAGGTGGATGGTGGTGTGTCTAACCTCGGTCTAACCCTTATACTGTCAGCAGACACAATGCAGTCTGCCACATTTCGATGATAACTTATGCAGCACAGTAACGGCAGGATCGCCAGAGGGGTTATGCTAGTTTTGGCATAGACCCCCTTCACGAAGTCGTAGACGGTGAACGGGCCATCTGCCACAAGCATTACCATGCATTCCATTACCGCAACGAAAGTCTCAATCTCATTCAAGATATATCCATATAAGATATTGCCGTTTGAGTTCCATGCATGGTGCCATAACTGGAATGAGCCAGGACAGCAGCTCGTCAAGCTCCCACAATTCAAATCTGTGCTTAGGCAAGTTATATAAAGAGATGAATTTGATTTCACTGCGTCAGCGTCGTTTATAATCACGGAGACTGCATCCATTCCTACAAAGTCTCATGTGATAGACCCACGATGATCAATGCTGCTTTTAACAATGATTGCTGCTCCACCGGTAACGTGGCTAGCATTACCCAGTGGCCGATCTTTGCGATAGGCGCGATAACCAGGCAAAATGAAAACTCGACATGATTTCAGAAGTCTCGCACACTAAGGCGATAGCATCATTCCAATTTGTAAGGAAATTGTAAACTCGATGCACTTGCGAGTGATCCCCCTAGCATTCCATATATTGCAACAAAGTTTCCCCTGATTAAATATCCTGTATGGGTGTTTGTCCATGATCATTTGTTAGATTCGTGAGACACAACGTGTGGCAGTGTTTGCCACTTCCTTGCAGACTCCTGTAAATATTGCACAATATACCTTATTCAAAACTATTGGGATTGATAGTAAACGCAGACAATGACAGTGGTAAACAAAGTGGATTCACGCGTTTGTTTGCTGTTGCTCTTGAAATTTGATAATGACGGATGTACTTTGCATTGTTGCAGGGCCATAATGCGCACGTTTGGATTGCTTGTAAACCTCGGTTGATACTATCAATCCCCTAATGCACTGGGGCTTTGCGTATGGCTTGTTAGTTGTAGTCAATCACAACTGGTTCAGCAGAACTGGATGTGAACGAAGCATAGGTTTTGCCCTCTACCACTTTGGTGCTTTGATCCTTTTGACTTGGGGATATTTGGGATACTTGATGTAGTTAGATATGTACTGACCGTTACAACAAAATACATTTGGGGGGGTCTTTACCTTTAATGTTAGTACAATCCCTCGCCTGATGGTCGCCAGTGCAATTGTTACATCAAGGTGACTCGGTGCAACCTTGGGAGATATGACCGAAACGTAGGCAGTTGTGACATTGTAAGGGCCTTTTGTTGCCTGTAAATAATTCAACAATAACAGCTAGAGGACAGACACGTTTCAAACTTATTATGATCACTATTTTAAAATAGAACAAAGACCCAGGGCTGTATCCAGAAATTGAGGGGGGAGGGGCGGAGGGGGTGGCCCAATCCTGCTTCTGGAGGGGGGGGGTCCCCCCATGTAACAGATTTAGTTGACTTGGTGGCCAATTTCGGGGGGGAGCCTGCAGCCTGATTTTTATTTGATTTATTTATTTTTAAATTTCAGATGAAGCTCGTTCTGAAGCCACATTTAGATTCACTGTTCGCAATTTTAGTCAGCTGAAAGATACTCAACTTAGCCCTCCCACTTTTGTACGAAACTTACCATGGTGAGTTTCATACCTTTAATATGAGGACTAAATTACGACTATATATTCATTTCTGTTTTTAAATTGATTACAAATCTTTGATATGAAACACCATTTTATGATGTCAAATTATGATCATTTTTCAGGAAAATCATGGTTATGCCTAAAACTAACCGAGGTCAGGATAGGCAGCTGATTAAAAGTTTTGGTTTTTTCTTGCAGTGTAATGGAAAATCTGAATCAAGGTAATGCATACATTTAAAAAAATAAATAAATAATAAAAAAGTAGATATTTTGCAGATTGTTTTCTATTAATTTTTAATTTAAAAAAAAAGTTTAATTTAAAGTTTTGTTGTAATTAGAAATTACGCAGGTATTTCAAGGCAAAACAGGACTTGTATTTTCAGAGGTTCCAAGTAGCTTCTGCCATTGAAAGATATCGCACAGTCGCAGATTACACAAGTGACCAGTAATAAAAATGGCAACCAAAGGTGTCAGCGTGCGTAATATGATTAAATTTTATCATTTACGGGAGACTTCAGGTACAGTTCGGGAAAGAAACACTCAGTCATAGTAAGCCATTTGAATGGTGTCAGCAGTTATAAAGAAAGTCGGACATTCATTGTAGATGATCCCGGTCGTTATGAAGCAACTGTATTTGCTCCTGTGAACATTTAACGTGTGGAGGATTTAAGGAAGAAACAGTGCAGTTTTATCATGAAGGGTGCTCTTCAACAGGATAATGCCCGTCCTCACACCACACCGTTGTCTACTGCAAAAGCTGGGTCGGAAGTAACTGATACATCCACTGTACTCGCTTGACCTCGCTACAAGTGATTTTCATCTCTTCGGGCCCTTGAAACGAGCATTTTGGCAGTGACGAAGAAGTGAAAGATACTGAAGGCATTCAGATGTTTGTAATACTTTGGGAGAAATGCATAAATATAGCAGGGGGTTAGATAGAGAAAAGAAATGCCTAGTAACATACGAATAAGTTGTTTTTATTTTTTTAAATCACAAGTCCTGTTTGCGTTGAACAACTTTTCTAAAATGAACTTTATCGATAGGCATATCTAAGAAATAAATTCTGTTTTTACATTCCACTGCAGCAGAGAAGTAGTCATTTTTGTATACTTTCATGTTTATCCCTTGTTAAGCCGCAGATGCTGTATTTGAGACATTCAGATCATTTTGATGGATCGTTGTATGTGTTTAACATATTCAGGAGAATAAAGTGGATCGCTGCCTCTGAAATGCAGTCTTAGACTCTATTATTCGTTTCTTCTTTGCAACGAATATTCATATTGGGTGAGAGGAAACAATCCAATGGGGGTATGCGCAGTTGGCCTTAATCTGTTCTATCACAACTGGATTTCGATAACGTTTATTGAATAATCAAATGAAGACACGAGTCTGTTAAAGAAAGACGACGTTTCCATTTGAAGAAATGACGTTTCATATAAATGAATTATCAGCGCTCGACGAAGTTGGCATTTGGAGAAGTTGGCATAAGGGGTATACAGAGGTGCAGGTAATCACGAAAATACGGTAATGCTGCAGTAGATTTTATCTGCCTAGTTATTAATACATTCCACCCTGAAATTGAAAATTTCCAAAAATTTTCAAAGTCTTGCGAAAATCTTGATAGTAGCATGGTTATTAGAAGTTAGTAGTGATATTAATAGCTAACTTCTAATAACCATGATAGTAGTGATATTAATGTTTTCGTTGACCGACAGCATTAACCTACTGTGGATATATTTTCAGATTTTTGGAAAAATGTTTTCCCGTAACATTGCCGTTATTTTCCGGTATTTAATAGAATATTACTTTATTTATCTTTTCAGTTCTTGGTCCTGTAATGCTATCGCCGAATTACGTTTACTAAGTCAAAAAGCAAATGGGAAACCTTTTATAAGAAGTATGTAAAAATGTAAAATTGCTTTCATATCCAAAACTTAATAAAAATTAGTCTAAATAAATAAAAATAAACCTGTTATAAAACTTGGGCTAACTTGATAAGAATATCCTTAAATAATTGGAATTTTGAAATTTTCTTACGATGATCCCGGGTTTATTTGTTCCACACAGCCATTGTATGTTGAAAGTATTTTGTTTTTTAAGTTAAATGTTTAAAACATTAATATGGATGGATTTATTCTTGTTTAGATTAATTGTTTGAATAAAATATATAACAAGTGATAAGCAACATAAAAAATAATACGCGGTAGCGAAGAAGTTTGTTTCATTTCGTCAATTCTTTGTATGCAGTCCGTTTCTGGTAATACAACACACATTAATTTTATACTTGTGTTAAGATCAGTTTTGAAAACGGGGGAAAAAAATAAAGATTTCTGCTCCCAAATAATTATTTACTAATAATACAACAAAGAAATAGATAAAATGTTTCGCTTTGGAAAACTGAAAAACCTGTAACATTCCAAACGAACTTGACGTTTGGGAATTTCCATTGTTTCTCAGTCTTAATTCACGCTTCTAGAAACTACCAGGCCTAAACATGACGTCATTAATGCATTATTCAAAGCCAACTAGAAAGATTATGTGCATTATTTAAGCCCTAAGATTGCGACGTTGAACTAACTTCTATAATAGCACTTATCCAAGGCTTACGAGAGAGAGAGGCCCTGAAACTTAAAAGTCATCTAACCATCTTAGTCCAAGCATCAATGTATTCTTTATTGTTTTCATCTTGGATTTTAACAAGAAATTAATCCTCCCGAAGAAGGCATAGGAAAGTAGCAGAAGCGCTGAGGTCATCTATTTTTAACCTTTTATATATGCACTTTTTAACCCCCTCCCTCATTTTTTAAATCGAAAAATTGATTTACTTGAACGTAGTACATGTATTTAGAAAATGAAAAAAAGAGCTCTATCTTCTTTCGTTTCTCATCATTTCCAATCGAATGATATATCACATGCCATATGTTGCCATATGTTGCCATAGTATTAAAGACCAAGTGACTGCCACCCCCACAACTCCGACCCTATTGGGACAATTTGGTCCAAACTTTACAGCAATATTGATCTTGCTTAGAGGAATCTGTATACCGAATTTCACTCCTTTATATGCATAAATACGCGCAGACCTTTTGGTCCCCTCTAATTTCCGCCCCCAAAACTCCGATCCCAGTGGGCCAATCAAAACCAAACTAAATATTGAAGATGCACATGCCCATAGGATGCTACATTCCGAATTTCAACTTTCTACCTCAAAAAGTGCGGAAATTATGAAGGTGACGGATGGACAGACGGACATTGTGAAAACAATAAGTAGCTCCATTCTTCCGCTACTTAATAATTAGTATTTTTTCGTTTGTTGGAAACAATGAAGGTTTTTTTTCTCTTTTTCGTCGACTACGGGCACTATCAGAACGACGTAATTGCTTTATCTTTTCCATGTTCAGGCCTGGTAGTTTCTAGGAGCAACGCCACCTAAAAAACAAGGCCTGCTCACTGCCTGCTGGCTGCGTCATCAAACGAGGGCTGATAATCCAACCTTCATTGTTTACAAGAAACAAAAACACAGTGATTACAACAAATGGTTTTTCTTTTGTTGTAAACAATGAAGATTAGATTGTCAGCCCTCGTTTGATGATGTAGTAAGCAGCCTTTGTTTTTTAGGTGGCGTTGCTAGGAGGCCGTACTTAATTGGTCAAACAGTGTCGTCACAAATTGCTCAACGCTGCAAGCTAATTGATAATTATTAAAGAAATTACTCAAAAATGATCTATGAGGATTTTTTACTACACACTATACTTCAGATGTTTATTAATTTCCTATTTTCATCAATAATTATTGTCAATTTTTAAGCATTTAATGAAGCTTTTTTTAAAAGGCACATCTGCATACAATATACATATTAATAAACTAGATGGAACCCGTTAAAATTTGACGGTAAAAATTGTGTGGTTTTACAGAAAAAAGTAATGCGCCGGGCATTCGTGGTATTAGAGGAGTCTAATAAAGCTAGAGTGTCAACTGTCAAATGTTCATGGGTACATGAACCTATAGCTGCCTTCAGTAACATTAAACTAAAAAATACAAAAAAAAAAAAAATGTAAGGTCTTTTTGAGCATCCCAATATAAAAAAATCTTTACTGAATACTTCTTTTTTTTACAATAAGGTTTCTAGTACTTTCTATATTACCATTCATTTATCTTGCTATGATTTACTTTATATTTCAGAAATCCAGCATATGTTCCACAGCAAAGAGAACGATTGGGGATTTAGTGATTTCATGGCATGGAATGTATGCTAAAATTTCTTATATTTATGAATTTCTTATATTTCTAGTCTATTCTGTTTCAGTTAAGCTAAAAATATCTTTAAGCCTTCAGTGTAATTTCTCTTTTATTGAGTCTTTAACTATAAAGTGAAAGCCTCTAATCCTCAAAGAGAAAAATAGAAATTTGGGATACGCATTTATATTTTCTCCTTTTGGATTAGGGGTTTTTACTTTAGTTATTTCCATTCCACAGTATTTCTTTTGTGCAGTCTTAAACTATCGATATTTATCATATTTTTGAAAGTGCTGCCAAGTTCTACAAAATTAAAGATAGCAGTTATGTTTATAATGCATTACCGTCCTCAGTTGAAGTTTATAAATCAAAAATCCTTTTTTGAAAGTTTTAAGAAAATTAGTTTGCATCAATGTTTCAGTTATGTTTGTAAGAAATTTATGAAAATATATTTCTGTAAATTTGTTTGTTGATCACCAATATTGTTTTTGTTTTATTATCTTAATAAATTTTATAATAATTATTTGCATACTTCATTTAGAAATAAAGGAATTGCAATACTCAGCACGAGGAATAAGATAAACTGCAGAAAATAAATTTGGATTTGAATTTTTTTTCCATAAATAGGAGGGGTTATTTATTTCTTTTTGGTCCCTACATGCAGAATAAAGTATTTACTAAATACAGTTGACTCTCAATATAATAAACCTCTCGGTATAGCGAACTGACTGGCTAGTCCTGTGCAGAATGGCTAACCTTCCATGTAGTATCCTCTCAGCATAACAATCAGCAATGAGTGTTGGGTTATTGGACGGACTGCTATGATAAGGTGACTTTTCCGAGTCAAGGCCTTGTCTTTCTCATTGGTCTTATTTCTACATAATGAAATGAACGGCAAATGCTAAACGCTCTGCCTAGAGAATGCTGGATTTAACGAATGGTTCGTATGGTTCCCTCGCTATCAAACAATGGTAATTCGATTGGCATGGCGCAACCTTTTTTTTTTTCCTTAGCCTAACTTTTACTTTAGATTTCACGTTTGTCCAATTCGGCTAAAGAAGCTTCTTCTAATGATAAAGAAGAAGAATACGCCGAACTGTAATCATTGATTCCAACTTCCAAAGATGCTTCCACAGCTCTTTCCATTGTACGCAAATCCGCAACGTCCTTCAATGATGGTGATGCCATTATGGAGAATATAATGGCTTGGACGTTTTTATCAATAAAAAATATTTTCGTTCTTTGCCCCAGTCGAACGAACTGAATTTTTTCATTAACCATGTAGCCTGAAAATCTCGTTAAATTGTGTTAACTGCGACACTGTATTACTTTATATCGATTCGCCTTTTTAAACTTGTTTCATTGCATTCATAAAAGTCACGACATTTTAGAATTAAAGCGTGAAAAATATCCTCTTACAAGGGAAGTACACGAGCATGTACCTCACAGATTCACACCAAATTGAAATATGTTACTCGTCTAAAGCTATTATTGATGCTTGTAAAATAAGAATTCGCTAATTTCGTTTCTTTCAAAATAAACCGAAAAAACGAAAAAATTTGAGCACACATAAGCATACAAAGACTCCTTTGTTAAAGCGGTGGGTATGTGCATTAATGCACCCTGAACTACTTTCTTTCACTACTCAACAATACGCATGAATCCACTTCACCTGAAAGCAACGCTATCGTTTCCAAGGTATGCTTGCGCGCAAAAAAAGCGCGTTGTACAATTAAGTGTACTTCCCTTGTTAGTATAAAGAACACTCGATATAACGAACAAATATACCAATCCCTTGCCGTTCGTTATAGCAAGAGCCGGCTGTGTAAAATAAATTTAGGAACGAAAACTAATTTCTAAAATTATTAATAACATTTTATAATAAAGAAGGTTGTGAAAAAATAATGATGTGGAACGAGATTGTATTCCATCACCTTCTTTACTGTAAGTAATACCCACAGCCATAAGATAATTATAATAATTCTTCTCTTTTAATATTTTATGTCTTAAATTTTAATAGCATTTGGACAATAAAATTAAATAAGTTCTAACATTAGCTTTGTGCCAGTTAGTCATTACTCGGAATGGAAATGGCTTCTCATGTGATTTATAATAATAAAATTTCATAATGCCTTGAAAAAACTGGGCTCACCTGAGATCTTTGGTGTTCTTTTGTTTTATTGAGTATTTTGAAAGATTCTTATTAAATCCTGTCGGTTTACTTGACAAGTGGAATTTGCACAACAGAAGACTTCTCTTATCATCTGGTCAAACTCTTACTACAATACAGTGTTTCACCTAAAGTAACCAATAGTTAACTTCTAAAATACAAATCTGACAGAAGAATGTTATGTGAGAGGTTCTTATGCATATTCCATTTCCAAAAAAATAAGATGCCAATTTCAAATATGGAAGTCAAATTTGAAATGTATAATGGACACTCTTATTTTTAATGGTACTTCCAGAATGTACACAACATTTGAGAAATGTTTTATTCTTGGTGCTTTTTCAATTGATCCAACCGTTTAGGAGATAAAGGCACGGGAAGTGTGGAACTTTTGAACCCAATTTTATCGAAGAAGACAAAGAGATAGAGGGTGGGTCTTACAGACATTCCTATTCTGCTTTTTGATGGTATTTAAGAATTCAAAGGCAGAATTTCAAAATCCAAACGTTTTTAGTACTCATGCAGAATACCCCCATTAAAAATAGGGGTTTCCATTGCACATTTCCAATTGACTTCCATATTCGAAAATGGCGTCGTTGTTTTTGGAAATGGAATACACATAAAAACCCTCGCATAAAAGTACAATAATTCTCCTAGTGAAAGTAGGCTACTTTCTGTCAGATTTGTATTGTAAAAGTTGGCTATTGGTTCTATAACAGATAAGGACTATAGGTTTGCATTCTCACTTAACTTTTTTTACTAAAATAGAAAAGCTTAGGTAAAACTTACAGAAACCGAAAATAGCGATACTCCCAAGTACATACAAATAGTTAGTTATTTTGCTTTTACACTTTATGACTTCATTAATATTTATTATGAACCTGTTCTATTTTTCATTATTTTAACAAAATTAGAGGTATTGGCTCTTAATTCATTTGTCAGTATATACATATAAATTTAATTGTTGTTACGATATTTTTAGGATATATTAAATATAGAAAAAGGATACATTAAAGATGATTCCATTACCCTAGAAGTTCATGTCGTTGCTGATGTTCCACATGGAGTCAGGCATGTATTTAAATATTCATAGCTTTTTTATACAATGTGTGGCAGTCAAATACCCGATTAATATAAATACTCACAAATGGAAAGTCCAAATAAAAATTCTGTTTAATATGATTCAAAGTAATCTCCCTCGGACACAATACACTTTTGAGCGCATTTGTAATAGGGTGTAAAACAGCTATTAAACCCTCGGACGGAATCCTCTTGATTTCCGACATCACGTTTTTCTCAATATTGGAAACATTTTGAAATCGGGTACCTTTCATAGCGTTTTTCATCTGTGGGAAAAGGAAAAGGTTTGGAGGGGCCAAATCCAGAGAATAGGGCGGGTGGTTGAGCTCTGTAATGCTATGTTTGCCCAGAAATAGTTTCACACTTACGGCGTTATGTGGCCGGACGTTATCGTGAAAAAGAACCCAACTTCCTGTTTCATGAAACTCTGGCCTCACTCTGCGCACTCTTTGCGCTAGACGACCCAAGACAGCTTCATACAGTTCTTTATTCATTTTGAATAGGGGGAACAAATTCATGATGAATGAGGCCTTTACTGTATCTCGACGATTAAGATTCGATTGTCAGCCCTCGTTTGATGATGCAGTAAGCAGGCTTTGTATTTTAGGCGGCAAAGATGTTTTCAGGCGTAACTGCATTCACTGCGAGGTTCGTCTTCAGGTTCGTCTCAAGTGACCGTTTTCCTCTCTTAAACTCGCGATACCAGGATGAAACTGTGGCTTTACTCGGAAATCTGCCATTAAATGTCTGTTGCAAAGTATCAAAATAATCCGACAATTCCAAGCCTTTAGAATAATCACAGAAAATCATAGCACGCCATGCTTGCTGATTCAGCTCCATTGTGTTTTAAGTCTATCTGCCAGTCTATCTTATGGTCGAAAGCAATCCGACGTGGCACGCTTAAATCTTGCACGCGACCATAAGATAGAGTGAAGTCCTTGGAGAATGTAAAAAAATTTTCTGGGACGCGTGTAGCGTTCCTGGCTAAAAACTTTTTGAGTGCCCCTCGTATGTTCATTCGTTTTTACGAGTAACCTTTAAAATTATTTTATTTCGATTAATATGTGTTTTAGATATTAATCAGTTTGGTGTTTATGTATTCGGGAAATCGCAATTAATGGCTAATGAAGAAACCAATGTTTTTCATTAAATCTCGTGGTGGATGATAATATTTTTTATTTTTCCAAATGTTATTTTTATTGATAATTTGTATTTAGGTTAAGTAATTCATTTTGTTGCGCGTGGACCATTGTTGTCGTAAATATTCTTTTTTCGAACTCGCGTGATGCGAGCTCTTGCCCCGTGTGGCGATTTCCCTCGCAACTAATTAACTCGGTCGCGAGATGTTATACTGTCTAATTGTTGATAAAATTATTGCGTAATCAGTGTTCTATTTTTTGTTCTAGAACTTTCTTTATCTTCTGCTTTGCTTCTGCCACTTCACTTCTCCTGTGCAGCCATGGTGGCCTCTATCTTTGCTAGTATTTCTTTCTTATTGCTGCAGCCTTAAGATTGTACCTCCACAATTGCAATAACGAGTTTGCCGATGTGGTCCCCACGTTTCATGCGTGTCAATGTTTATTTCGACCCGTCGCTCGTTTTTTCGCAGTCTCACCATGTTTAGGCCTGGCCACGAAGCCTATTTCGTTCGGACGGTACAATCTGCTATCTTTCTCCATACCCGAATATTTCATCTGTAGAACCATGCATTTAGGCTGTTTTCTGTGCATCAAGAGACGCCACGGCTGTACTACTACTCCACTGAGTAATTTATTCATTTTTGTACTAATACTTGTGCGAGACACAGTCAGCACTTGAATTCATATTTTCTTTTGTTAGCGTATAATTTTTAACTTCTACCATATTTAGCCATGGGAAACGCTTTGTGTTCTAGTTTCTTTTAACTGTCATTAATAAAATCTATTTATCAAGTGTTTGCTGACTCATTACTAATCTAATTTCCATTTTAACACCCGCCTCATCATATAGTTTTTACATTGTTACACTTACAGGATTATTATTCAAATTTCTTCTATCCACTAGGAATTCATGGACACTTTCGGTGAAGAAACTGCGAACGGACGAGAAATTGGCCGACGTCGTTCTTGTATGTAACGGAAAAGAAATCAAAGCTCATCGGCTCATACTCTTCTGTAGATCAGTCTACTTTAAGAAAATGTTCACAAGTAATTTCGAAGAATATCAAACGAATCGAGTAGTTTTACCTAACGTCCATGTAGATGTAATGCATACGATTCTGGATTTCATTTACTTCGATTCCACCAGCAAATTAACCAAAGAAAACTTGGATCACGTGTTAAAGGTTCATCAGTCGTCTCACATGTTCGAAATCGAAGACCTCACAAATCGTTGCTGGGACTTAATCATGGCATCGCTGGACAATGAGAATGTAATCGATATCTGGAACGCAGTTTTTCTTTACGAAGAAGAAAAAGACATTTCCTTTATACTGCTGTTCGTTTTGGAGAATTTGGAAACGATAATCGACAAAGAGAATTTCTTTGTTTTGGAAGTTTCACAGTTCAAACGACTAATAGAAGAAATAGGAAAAAATAACATACCAGTTACAGACATGGTCTTAGCTGGAATCATAAAATGGTATGAAAATAATCCGGTAGAGAATTATGATATACAGGAATGTCTTCTTCATTTGAATTATAATCACGTTACAAAAGACTATATGAGACAACTCACTAAAAATAAATATTCTATTTTTACAGACAGTTTTTACAAGCAGTACTTTCTATCACGAGTTGTTGCATCATCCTCTAAGTGAGTGGATCAAAAGAATCTAATTTAAAGGTAAAGAAAATGAAAGATTCACGTGGATTAAATAGATTGTGCATTTTTTTCCTAATCCACGTGAATCTTTCATTTTCAAACATTACATTCACAAACAAATGATTCATGTGCAAAAATGAGTTTAGTCAATTATAAACTATTAGTCAATTATTCATACAACGAAATCTTTTTTGAAAATTAAAATGTCCAAACTGTTCAAATGGTTTGAACTTGCCAAATGATGAAACGCTTCTGAAATGAATGTGACGAACTGGGTGTGTCTAGAATCTACAGGTCCCTGGTTCAGCTGACTAAATGACTAATTGTAGGTGATTTGTGAAAAAATTAGAGAATCGAGTTTGGAATTTCACCATCATCAGATAAACCCAGATGTAAGATATCTGAATAATAATGTGAATACTCCTTTACATTCATGGCTTTTCAGAGGAAATTCGATGCCGAGGACAACTAATATTTTTGAGGCTTTCAAATAGGCTGTTTCTAAATGTAGTTACCAAATGTTACACACAATTCGGGTCAGCAAAACAAGCAGTTTTTACCATAGCATGGGGGGGGGGGGTCAGAACCATATCATTGTTCGGCTATGGTCCGGCTATGGAGAGAAGTGATGTAACGTACAAATGAAAAAAACGCAACGTAATATCAAGGGAGTCAGTCACTGATGAAGGGAGCGTAGCCCCCGAAATGTACATCTGGATCAGGCCTTATCTTTTTGTGGAATAGTGTTTTTGTGTTACTGTGTGCTGATAGTAGTGTCAACAGTTATTGGCGTATATCGTATGTATCAATTAGTTTATTGACACGCGAAAACAACGCTTACAAAAACTGCTCAAAGTGTCTACCAGCCATTTCGATACGTACATTACACATCGTCGCAACATTCACCCATATATCAAAGGGATAAATATTAAGGATACCGTTTTCTATGGCAGCCGTTGGTAGGAATTTTTGTTATCTTCACAGAACGCTGCGAGCGCTGATGTCGCCACTCAAGAGGTGAAAGGTGAAATAGCGTCCATTGTTGTGTCTATTTTTTTCACATAATGAGTTGTCAAGTGCTCACGGGTGACATCACAGATTAGAACACACAAATGTGAAGCTATACCAATGACGTATATTAAAGATAGACTCCGAATCCTATTGTTGTAACTTGAAGCAAATTGGGAAGCTCCATGCCCAGAACTGTCATGGCCGAAAGTGAGTGAAGATGATGCAAAACACATGGCTAAACAGAAGAGTAGCTGATTAATAATTCTTTCATATGCCGATCACGGAGTGATAAGTTTATGTTTTCGTTTACTTTGTGTTTGAAGTATTTTATTATATTTTATAAATAATTTTTCGATCATGGTTTCAATTTCAATTTCGTTTCGATTGTCTTTCAGTTAGGTATTTTCATTTTAGTTACGTATTTTTGATTTATTTTTGAGGAAAATGATTCCTGATCCTTTTGTTTTGTTTGTTTGTACAGTTGTACGCAGTTTAACTTTGAGGAATGGTTTTGAATTAATTATTCCTCAGGTCCAAAATCTTCAAAAACAAAGCAGCCAGACAGCTAATTACTCCACGGCTCACTCCTGCCCAGAACTATCATGGCTCAATTTGCTTCACTTTTTGCCGCTGTTAACAATAGGATTCGGAGTCTATCTTTAATATACGTCATTGAGCTATACCATGTGATCGGGGCCAAAACGTGATCTGCAATATACCAACACCACCTAAAGATCAGGCCTGAGCGCAAAAACGTCTTACATTGTTACATCATCATGCGGAGTCATGATTTAGAGCTTATTATTGGTAGAAAGGCGATTAAACATGAGCTCGTATGATGATGTAACAATGTATGACTTTTCCGCGCTCAGGCCTTATCTTTAGGTGGTGTTGAATATAGGCGCATCTCATGCAGTACGGATAATGATATGCAAAGCGATAATTTATTTTAATGTATATTAACACATGTAATAAAAGTTGTCATCAATGACGTATATTAAAGATAGACTCCGAATCCTATTGCTAACATCGCCACCAAAGAGAAAACATAACAGTTCTGGGCAGGAGCAACACCGATACTATCTTTTGGTGGTATTGGCAGGACTGAGCGTCGGTCACGGGCCATCGATTCTAGAGGCGAGCGTCGGTTACGACGCCTGGCCAAGACCAATCGGCGTGCCACTGTTGAGCAACTGACACAGCAAATGAACAGTGGGGCCACTAGGCGTGTCAGCACCAAGACAGTGCAACGATCCCTCTTGAGGTTGGGGCTCCGGAGCAGGCGTATAATAACAGCAGCCATGTTCACGCCTGTGCATCGCCGAAAACGCCTCCAATTCGCAATGAACTATCGCCATTGGACCTCGGCCGAGTGGCAAAGGGTTGTTTTCTGGTGAACAGAGTGGACGGACGATGGAGAATTCGCCGGGAAGCATCTGAGAACAGGCATCCCGACACCATCGTTGGCAGATGACAGGCTGGTGGGGGAGGTGTGACTGTTTGGGGGATGTTTTGGTGGTATGGTCTGAGTCCACTAATACCGCTGGAGGGTACACTGAAAATCGTCGCAGACCTGGTACACCCCTTCATGTCGACAGTGTTTCCTCAGGGTGATGGCACCTTTCAACAGGACAATGCTCCTTGCCATACTGCCAAAATTGTCCACGACTGGTTCGAGGAGCATGAGGATGAATTCCAGCAAACTCCCCGGACCTCAACCCCATTGAACATTTGTGGGACCATCTTGACAAGCTGGACCCTCCACCACGCACGGTGATAGAATTACGGGATGCACTGATCGCCAAATGGTCCCAGATACCTGCAACCACCTTCCGAGGACTTACTGACTCTCTGCCACGTTGACTAGTTGCTGTGCTTGCCGCCAAAGGTGGATATTCCGGATGGTCATATTAATGTGTTCCGACCCTGTATGCAAGAACAAAGGTGATTGATATTCAATAACCAGCTTTAAAACTTTTGGAAACCAACCCAGATATCAAAGATATCGCACATAGAAAATGGGCAAAGTATATTTAGAAGTGTTTGTCAGTGATTTCAAATGGTAGAGTTCCCTTTTGAAATCCTCATACTGCCCATTTTTTCTTTGATTTAGGCACAATAGACCAAGGACAGAAATCGTCTAGCAGTCTAGAAAAATATTATTCTGTTAATTTTTCAAGTGAAATATTTTTTTTGAATATATCATAAAAGATGGCATGTTGATAAAAGATTTCTGATTGATTATCAATAGAGATGAAACTTTTCAAGATTACCCCTTATTGTTTGTGAACCTTATTGTTTATAAGTACCTGCTTATAAAATGTCAAATACAATTGATGTAACTAATGCGACTATAAATATCAGACTGATAGGGCATAAGTGTCATAATTTTTGACTTCCATGTCCTAGTTTAGTTTTTGCAACCATATGTCCTCTTTTTTTTTTTTTTTTTTATACATCCTCTGGCGACCCTATTTTAACCCTTTTATCCCACATGTAAAGCGTTTCTCTCGCATTTAATGATTGCGTCATGTTTTCGCGGAAATTAAAAAGCCAATCAGCGATCTACAACGGCGACATCAGCGCTCGCAGCATTCTGTGAAGAAAACAAAAATTCCTACATGGGAGACGACATGCCGGAATTTTAAGCGACTTTACTTTTGCTTTACTCATATTCGGGATAAGCGACCAGAAAAAAGAAACTATGTTCGACTTCTTCATGAGTTCTATCCTGGACTCATTCTTTTCAGCAAGAACAAAATATTTTATATTACTAACAAAGAAATTATCCTCCTTGGCACAATTTTGTGAACACCCCAAATGAGAGAGCAAGATGTACAAATAATAACTAATGTTTATTGTCTGAAATCAGTAATTACCCTTACCAAATTTTGAATCAAGTTTAGGCTGTACCATTTCCTGTAATAGCTTCAAATAATTAGTTCCTTTCACACGAGCTTTAAGCCAATCAACATGAATTGTACCGTTAAGACATACCAAGCCCCAAACGATAACGCTTCTCCCTCCCATTTGACGTTTAATTCTGTTGATTTTGCTGTGACTGTCAAAGACATCTGCCCCATCATATGAAGACTTGTTTTCATCCCTAAAGACTGTTGCTGATTCGCTCAACTATGCTTTTGCACATTGAAGTCGTTGTTAGTTCCTTCTCTGCATAGTTAACAGTGAACTATTCTTGTTCACATTTGTAAATCACATTTCTCCTTTACTTTTTCTGGCTGTTATTCAATTTGACGTACACAATGTTTTATTCTCCTCCTTTAGTAGTTTGTAACCTTGAATTTGGGTCCCCGTTTCTTTTTGATCTTGTCATAGTCGTTATGGAGTATAGTCGTGTTCACAAAATTGTGGCAAGGAGGATATTTAACAAATATTATTCGATCAGTTCGCCACTTGAGTCCGCTGCCATCAGATTGACGTCTCTCTCAAAAGCGAAAACTGACACTAGTGGAGAGTCAGATCATCTGGAGTCGATCTGTCACATAGTTGCTGAAAACACATTTCCATCCCGTTTCATGCGCTCCTTTTTTTTTAAGTTTTCGTCATGACGTCAAAGTAAGTTTTTCAAGCCTCTATATTTCATATATTTCTCATGACATTTAATTAGGGGGATCTGTATAACAAATATTTCACTAAGCACAGAAAACATGCATCTTTATAAGCTCGCGACTATCTATTCAATTTCGTAAAAGATCTTTACTTCCGATTTTCTAAGTATAAAAAGAATTTGGATTTTGCTACAAAAATCGGCATTATATTCATTTATATAATCTTACTATTTTGTAATTCAAATTAGTCCCATCGTAAAGTGCTCTGCATAACCGGAAGTCAAAGTCAACTTGGTGGTTGCACCACTTGTCAAGGAAATGATGAAAGTGGGTGAAAACTGTTATTGGAGATGGGTCCTATTGGATTTTGAAAATCCCCATAAGTTGAGGAATGTCTAATAAAATTGGAATTGTGTAAACTTTAAGCGCAAAATTACAGATTAATGACGATTAACTCAAAAGTATCAAGAAGTTTTGTAAATAAAAGTAATGGAAACAAAGAAAGTGCAGCATTATCAAAGAACTTACGTTCAAGGAAAATCGCATGTGACGTCACTTTTACAACATAAATCAGTTGCGGACTCTATAATAACAGGAAGTAGGTATCCGTAAATTCCTCCCTGCATCCTCTATGATAAAAAGATAATAAAACATTGATAATTTTTACAATTAAACAAATTATTTGAAAATTGTAATAAAATCGTATTTAAATTGTTGTAAAATTTCTCGTTTAATTTGGTCAAAATAAAATATGTACTTAAAAATCATTTTATTGTGCTTTTTAATTTTTATATTGTTCACTGGATAACTTCATCATAAAACATTTGGAATAAAAAAATAATTAATCCATATTTGAAAAAAATAGTTAATAAATACAACTGAAAAATAAAATAAATGTCCTAAGGAAATATCAACATATTATTGATAATTCTCCTCTTCTCCACTCCATTCTACCAGAACCACCAAAAGTTTCTTTTAAACGGACAATTAATTTTAAAGATATTCTGGTCCATGCTGCTATTACCAAACCACGCACTTCCACTAAGGGATGTTCTCCTTGCAATACAAAGCGTTGCGGTGTTTGTCATTTTCTTAACCCTGCTACCTCCATTTCCAGCAGTGCCTCCTCCTTTACTTTCAAGATTAACCAGAACCTGACCTGCACTTCTCACAACTTAATTTACCTGTTACATTGCAAAGTATGCCAGAAACAGTACGTTGGAGAGACAGGCAATACCATACGCTCCAGATTTGCCGGGCATAAGTTTGATATTCTTAGCAATGCTGACACCCCTGTCGCTAAACACTTTAATTCCCCTGGTCACTCTTTACAGGCCATCAGCATTTATATTCTTCGTAGTAACTTCCATAGCAAAAAAGAGAGAAAGCAATTAGAGTCTTTTCTTATTTGGAAATTTAATTCCCTCACCCCTAATGGCATTAACCTTAGCAAAGGCACCATTCCCTCATTACCTTTCCCATGTCCCCTTCCAACTTCAGCTATTCCTTAATTTGTCGCAAGCCCTATAGGGCCTTTTCTTCTTTTTTTCTTCTTTCTTATCTTTTATTTATTCTTTTCAATGTTCTTCAATGTCCTTTCATATTTTTTTACTTTTGATCCGTTGCTCTTACATGTGGGACTTTTTTACAGGGTGACTAGCGACCGGGAATGGTCAGGGAATTTTTATTTTTTAAACCGAGTACAGTCAGGGAATCATAAAATCGATACTTTTGAACAATGTCAATAATATTCTTTCATGACAGCCCCCTTTTTTGTCTAATAATAATCAGGAATAATTTTACGTAATCTTTTTGCTAGGCACCCTATCATTCCTAAACGTTTTTATAATTTCACTTTCATATGTTTCATCCTATTACATTTTTCTCGCCGCCCCCTTATTATTTCCTATTTGTCCTCCGTCTTGTCATTTCCCAACAGTTCGTCTAATTAATCTCATTTGTTCTCTTGTTTGTCAGCCAATAACGCCTTACTATTCCCCATGCAAACTATATATTAACCCGTCCGTTAGTACTACTTTCATAACTTCAGGATAATTCTCTAATATTCTATTTGCTTTTAGAGAATTATCCTTTTTTGCTTTGATAAAGGATAGGCTCTATCCGAAATGTCAGCTCTTTATTTGATTTTTTAGTTTTATTTTGATTTTACTTATATATTTATTATTTTGTTATTTGTTAATTATTATTTTATTTTTCAGTTGTATTTATTAACTATTTATTGCATTCCAGGGTTCTTGTGTCTCGTCCTTTTCTCTTATAAATATCCATTTAATCCATATTTGCTTAGGATAAACTGTGCATATACTTTATCATAATATTGTATTAATTTACTAGAAGAGGTACCCGGCGTTGCCCGGGATTATTACACTTGGGATGTAAACAGAACAATCTCAAAAATTAAAATAAATTTTGCAATATCTTAAAAATAAACACATGAAAATGCTTAGAATTAATACAGTAAAAATTCTTAATGAAAATTCGAAAAAAATCTTTTTAAAGGCTCACAATGGCTGGACCTCCAAGGATGCCACTGCTATTTTAAATAATTTCTTACTCACGTAATCTTACCTCAGATGTATACTTAGTGTTGTTGCAATTCCACTCTTCTCTCGATGTGTTGAAGCAAAATTTGGCCATTCATCACTTTGTGCAGTCTAGCGGTCGCGGATTCTTCTATTTACTTGCTTCCCATTTGCTCAATACATCACGGAGCTAAAGGAGTGCTTCCTCTCTCGTCTTTCCACTCTTTCTCAATAGTCTGCTAACTCTCCATTATCTCCATTTACTGATCATTTTTAAAGATTTTCAAGAAATTGTTAAGTACTAAGAACTCTCTTTTCTAAGAAAAGCCTGAATAACAGGAATTCTATACATTGTTACAAATTGAAACTTATCCATATTGCATTGTTATAATTCTTGGAAAGGACTGCTTTATCATTGCATCATCATTTTGAGCTCATTGTTATTGGTGAATTGCGTGTTGAAACCATTGTTGATACCTATTGTTGCACAAACTTTTATTTGCATTGTTGGTCATGAGATATATATTGTTGGTCCGTGCAGAGTGTTTGTGAATTGCGTGTTGATACCATTGTTGCAAAAACTTTGTCTTGCATTGTTGGTCATGCGATATTTCTCATTAATATGCCCTGCCATAACCATGAATATCGATTTTATATCAATAATTATTATTTTTTCGAAATCTGAAGTAGACAGTGACCTTCCTCATGCTTTGAAGGTCATGTATGCGAAATTTCATCAAGATCGGAATAAAACTGTAGATTTGTATAAAAAACGTACAGACCCACCCACAGACAGACCCACAGACCCACAAACATCCTTCTTTATATATATAGATAGATTATAATTATAATAATAATAAATGACAAATTTTTTTAATAATTTATGATTGTTAATTTTTAAATTTTATAAAAAATTAATTATAAAAAGATAATATACATAGATGAAATAATACATAAATTTATTCATTATATACAAAGAAAGATTATAAAAAGAATACAAAAAATATTTGACAACTAAATGAAGAGACCATCATTTTCTTCAGACAGTTCTCTGAATAAATACAGGACACATTCAAACCATTATAACTCTAGAAAGAATCAAATGTTTATTTTAAATTTACTTGTCATTTATTTACCTCAACTGTATCTTACGGTAATAAAGCAAATTAATGTAAATGTTTCTCGAAAGATATAATACGATATCTCGAGGGCATATTGAAAAGTAATGCCTCCATGGCTGTAACTTTTTTATTTTTTAAACCGATTTTCAAAATTACATTTGTCCTCTATGTAATGCACTATTCACTTTTCGACATAGTCCCCATTCCTTTCCACGCATTACACCAACGCGTTGGGTGAACCCGTCGAGAGGAACTCCGGGGTTGTCGTCGACACGAGGATTGAATGGCAGCTTTGGATCCTCTTCTGCAGCACGATAACGCCCGTCCGCGCACGATCGCCACACATAAGAGGGGGTTGCAGCGCCTACAGTTCAAAAATGAAAGACTTTGCACCTTGCGACTTTCACCACTTCCCAAGGAGGAAAGAGCACCTTAAGGGTCATGAGTTGCGTTCTGACGACGAGGTGAAACCAGAGACAAATTAAAGCAAGTTTCTTTATTTGTCTCTGGTCCTCACCGAGAAAAAGACGGTTAGCCTGTGAGAAATTACGTCATCATTCTCTCACCGGTGAGGGTTTTTGACCTCAGCCCAAGAAACCATACTGAAACCACTGATGGATGGCGCCAGAAAGTTGATGTGTTGGTTTTGGGAACTACAATCTCATTCTGCGATTTTTAGCTGCGTTGTACAGGCAGTTATTGTATATGTGGCCTCGTGATAGATAAAGGCCTGCTCATTCGTCTTTTCTACAATAGTGGCAAATGAAACCGGTCAAGATAGGCTTTCCTGCATTGTATGTGCTTCCTGTTGGCGACACCTAGAGGGAATTTAGAGTATTAACAAATCACATATTACGTCAGGGCTTTAGCACATACGACATTTATGGGAGTTGGGATCTATTCTCATAGAATTACTCAACTTTAATAACAATAATTATCGTTATAATTTGATGTATTATAATATTTGATGAAATATACAAAGAAAATTTTGGCATTGACAAAGAAAATTTTGGCATATTGGAAAGTCGAGTTTACAAATAAAATATTTAAAATATAAATATACAAAATATGAAAATTCGTAAAAAGAAGTTTTTTACAAGATAAAATTAGAAGGCGTTCCGATTATTATTTATATTTTATTTTTATTAATATTAGGATGATAAAAATTAAAATTTATGTTCTAGTTTCGGCAGCATATATTTCATTTACCTTCGTTAAGTTATGAATGAAATTCAAGTTCTTAATGATGATCAATAGAAACAGCTAAAATCATTTGAATTATTAGTTATATAAAAATTTTTATATAATGCTATCGAAGTTTTAAAACTTGAAGGACAGTTTTTTAAAAGCGCTTCATTGTTTTCTGCATTGTTTAATTTGTATTAATAATAACAAAGGACAAGCGCATGAAAAAAATGCCAAATGGTCTACGTTGCTTGAGGACTTGTCCCACGGCCTCCTAAAAACTACCGTGCTTGTCAACGATATGAAATGAGTAGAACGCTCATGAGCTGCTTTCAGCGCCACCAACGCGTCCCCATTTGAAAGCCTGTCGGCCATTGCTTTGGTTGGCAAAAAATGGCCTTCATCGTATGTTTATGTTTGAAGTTTGCGTAAACACAGTAAAACTCAACGATATGAAGTGAGTTGGTAAAACTCAATGCCGATTTCTTGTCTAGCTTTAAATTGTAGTACTAGATATATTAAAGGTTCACCACTGACCTTTCATAGGTGTGTTTTTATCTTTCTGCGTCTTAGAATGTTTTCCTCATGTAAAAATCCTGGTCATCTTTTATATCGTGGTTGTTGATACATAAAAGATGTCGATATTCAACCAAGTTACCGTCGTTTCAGTGATACCAAAATGATTGTTTAGAGGTATTTATGAAATTATATACCGCATTTATTAAAAAGCATCTAAATATGGGAGAGGTCGCTTAAGAAACTTCAGACTACAAGCACGATGTTGGTGGGATGGGGTCAAAGCCAAGGTAATCTAGAATAACAGGTAGGTCCAGTTTGTCAGAAGTGCTTAACGCGCATGCGTATTGTGACGTCACTGGAATACTTATGGCTTTACTTCCGGCGTGTGCGGTAGCCATTATTCTGGTCACAAAAGAAAACGTTTTCACGTAAAAAAATAAAACTCTTCCGTTGATTTCTGAAGAAACGTTTATTTGTAAACTTACTATTTTATAAATTAAAATTTCCTAATGCCTGCATAAATAAAATTATTAAGAAATAATATCGAAATAATCATCTGTCTCTTAACTGCCAACGGTTCCGACGAATCATGCCGCTAGGTGCATGATGCTTCAGTCAGGACTTCCTCCGACATTTTGGGCGGAAGCGATTGCAACGGCAAATTATGTGCGAAACCGATGCATATACTCGACTTTAAAAAAACGTACCCCATATGAGCTATGGACCGGACACAAACCCATTGTTAGCCACTTTCGGACTTTCGGATGTCAAGCGTTCATACTCGAAAAATCACCTAATCGTGGGAAATTCGATCCAAAAGCCAAAGAAGGAACGTTCATTGGATACTCCAACATATCAAAAGGATATAGAGTATGGATCCCAAGCGAGATGAAGGTGTGCATCTCACGAGATGTAAGATTTTCTGATCAATTCAACGCTCGAGAAAGCTTTGAAGATTTCATCTCACATTCAACTAAATCCGGTCGATTTTCGCTACTGGAAGATTCAACTTTTGATCCGACTGATTTCGTGGAAATCTCTTCTAATGACAAGGACAAAACTCATCCATACACTCCGGAAATCAAACTTGAAGATCAAAATGGAAAAAGTGACAAGACGTATGCTCAACAACCACAACTTAAACGAGGTCCAGGGCGTCCCAGGAAGATAATATCCAAAAAAAAGGCCGTCCTACAAAACAATATAACTTAAGGAATCGCACTACACAAATGGAACCCACCAGCACAAAAGCAGACGAAACATCGATTGACACCGATGAAGATGCTGAAGATGCAGAAGATGAAAACGCTGAAGACGTTCCAGCGACAATGCTGATCTCGGAAATTCCGTTTGATGAAGCTGCGAATGGACCTAACAGCGAAAGCTGGAAGGAAGCCAATCCTAGAGTCCAGTTCAGACTGAAACTTGGGAACTTGTTCCAAGATCCGACCACAAAACAATAGGATGCAGGACAGTCCTACGTAACAAATATGGAGTCGACGGATCATTAGAAAGAAGAAAAGCACGCGTGGTAGCTCAAGGCTTTTCTCAACGACCTGGAGTCGATTACCATGATAACTTTGCCCCTGTAGCCAGACTCAACTCCCTCAGAACACTAGCTGCGTTGGCTGCAGAAACCAAAATGAAAATTATACAACTAGATGTCACTACAGCATATCTCAATGGTCATATGGACACCACCATATACATGGAAATGCCAGAGTTCCTTGAAGAAATGCTTTCCAAGATGATATCAAGAGAAGTGGATATTAATTTAAGAAACAAGGCGCATGATATGCTATCCAAAATTCGCAGCGGAGATCTGTCTGCAAACTGAAAAGATCTCTACGGATTGAAACAATCGGGCAGATTATGGCACTCTAAACTTGACAGCACTCTCCGTAAGCTTGGATTTATACCCACAAGCGCCGACCCGTGTATGTACACAGACGATGCAAAAGAAACTTTTATACTTATTTATGTTGATGATATTCTTGCATGCTCCAAAATTCCGAGAATCCTTCAGTAAAGAATTTTCAATAAAGGACTTAGGTGAAGCAAAAGTTTGCCTAGGAATCGAGATATCTCAACACAAGAATGCTCAATATACATTGAATTTTACCTGTTATTGTTCATCATCTTTTGATATTACGTTGCACCTTTCAGATTTTACTTATTTCATCCTCTTTTATCTTATTGATAATATCATTGTTACTGTTTATATTGATCGTGTAAAAGGGGTATTCCCGTATAATTTGAATAAATGAATAAATGAATAATTTGAATATACAGAAATCCGACTTTCGCAAAGACCTCCTCAACAGGTTCGGAATGGAAAATTGTAAAACGGTGAATACTCCACTGAACCTAGGAATCAAACTTACTACAGAAACTATTGAAAAAGAAAAACAGGCCACATTGCCTTATCGCAAACTCGTTGGAGGCCTTATGTATCTCGCCACTGGCACACGCCCAGATATTGCTCATGCTGTAAGCTACCTGAGTCAGTTCAACGCAGACTATGGAAAATCCCACTGGACTCAAGCGAAGAGAGTACTCAGATATCTGAAGGGCACCATGAGCCTCTCTCTAATCTATAAAGGGACAGGACAATCACTACAAGGCTACGTAGATGCTGATTGGGGAGGACGCACGATGGACCGCATCCTACACAGGATATACTTTTGTCTTAGGAGGCAGCGCCATATCCTGGGAAAGTAGAAAGCAAAGAACAGTCGCATTATCTTCAACTGAGGCTGAGTATATGGCCCTCTCTGATGCCGTAAAGGAATCTATATATCTCAATAGGTTGTTAACCGAACTTGGATTCGAAAGGCTCAGCCATGTCCACCTCTTCAGTGACAACCAAGGAGCGAAAAAACTTGCACGAAACCCAGTCTTTCACAGTCCATCAAAACACATCGACATTAGGTATCATTTTGTGCGTCAATCTCTGGTCGATCACCCAATCAACTTAAATTACCTCCGTACCGAAGATATGATTGCAGATGCTATGACCAAAGCGCTCACTGGACCAAAGCTGCAAACATGCATCCGAGGTATGGGACTTAAAACTCCAAAAGAAGAATACCTCGATTGAGGGGGGGGGGGGCGTTAAGTATATAATTTATTTTATTTACAATCTCCTCATTTCTTTTGTTTAACGTGAGCGCTCCCCGCACATGCTATTGTTGCGCTCAGCAACCGTGTTACTTAGTAACGGCATTGTTACTCTGTATTCGAAATCTATTATTGTTTGACCATAGTCGTGTAAAGTTCAATCCATTAAGCCTTTTTCTGTGAACTGTATTCTATGCTATTTTAATTTGCCGTGCCACACTTAATCCTAACACATCCTATTCAATCTGTTTATTAAAGCAATTTCATCAATCATCAAACATACAAATAAAGGATCTTTTCTACTTCTTCTTTCAGTTTTTGGAAAATTGTTCTGTGAAGCCTGGATCACAATCTACAGGGTGTAACTAAAGATGTGTTACAAACTTTGGGAAATGATAGAACTGGTCAAAATAAGCATTTTTTGTTCTATGAACATTGGTACACAACTGCATCGTTTAAGAGTTATAGCCACTGTTCAAAATGACGTCTTCAGCATCAATGCAGGCTTATGACACACCCCTTTCTGAATTATGGTATGGTCATGTAAATTTTTAAAGTAACATGACCACACCATCACATTACCATGCAAGCAGATCCTGCACACTAAAAAATCTAACGTGTGTGATCGCATCCGGATATGGACTACACCTTTAACGAGTGCACTGACATGTTGTTAGTGTACGGTGCTGCAGACGGTAATGGAAGGGCTGCTTGTCGTCTGTACAGACGGCAGTTTCCACAACGTCGTCAGCCAGCTCACACAATGTTTGCTCGGCTTGTGCGACGTCTACGAGCAACAGGAAGTGTAGCTGTGATGCGTGGAGAGCATGGTCGCGCTCGCACCCGTCGTACCGCTCATTCCGAAGAAGCTGTGCTTCGTAGAGTTCACGAAAGACCAACATGTAGCACCCGTGCGCTTGCACACATCATGAACACAGATCACATGTCTGTTTGGCGAGTTCTGCATGACCAACTGTTTCATCCGTTTCGTATGCAACGAGTGCAAGCATTTGGAGCTGCTGACTTTGCACCACGTATGGCATTCTGCAGATGGTTTCTTGCACGTTGTAGAGAGGAACCAGCATTCCCACAGCAGGTGCTGTTCACTGATGAAGCAACCTTCACCAGGGAAGGCATTTTCAACCACCAGAATATCCATGTTTGGGACCGTATCAACCCACATGCCATTTCGACAAGGCGCTTCCAGCAAGGATTTTCTGTCAACGTGTGGGCTGATATTGTTGGCAATCGCCTCATTGGGCCGTACATTCTCCCAGCCAAACCTCAGATGTTGATATTATTGATGAAAAATAGGAAAGAAAATTCCACAGCCTGGGATCAAACTAGGAACCTTCTGCTCACTGTCCAGATGCACCAACCAATTGCGCCACCGTAAGCTTTTCCTATTTTTCATCAATAATATCAACATCTGAGATTTGGCGTGAAAAAATCCTCTTAAGACCTTTCATTTATTAATATTATAAATTGTTTAACTATTTTTATTTTATTTTTACTTTATTTTTTATTATTTTTTTTTTTTTGTACTTACTTAGATTTTTTTGAATTGCTTTTCTTTTTGTGTTGTCCTTTTTGGTTTCATAGTTTTGTTTTTTTTTTATTTGGCTCCTATTGTTGACTTATTTTCCTTTTTTTTTATTTTTTCTTTCTAGTGACTCAGGATCTTCACCTAATTAATGTCGTACTAATTATACTATTTTTGTACACTGATCTGTAAAAAGTTGTGAAAGATGGCCCTAGACAGGCCTCCAAGCCTTTTGGGCACTTTTTAACCCTGAATTTAAAAGTATTCTTTTTTTTAAACAAAAAACTCTTGAATTTATCTTATTTGAATTTTATACAATATTCATTATTATTAATTTATTGTACTTTGTAAATAACTGTAATTATAAATAAATAAATAAATAAATAAATAAATAAATAAATAAATAAATAAATAAATAAAATAATGCAACCCTCACATTTTTGACTCATTAGCAACGGAAAGTGATCGAGAAATTGAAAAAAAAAGTTAGTTGATATAATGTATCTTACCGTGTATAATAATGTTCTGCTATGTTAAATGATAATTTAGCCCAAAAAAAAAAAACAATTAGAAATACATGGATTCGTCAGACGGGTTTAATGCCCCCCTCCCCTTCCCAACATTCTTATGTGACCTCCGACCTCTCCCAAATTTAAATGCTTTTTAATGTCAAAATTGTTCGCATTGTACCCGAATAAATACGGTATATAATTTCATAAACATGCATAAACAATCATTCTGTATCATTGAAACGACAGTAACATGTTTGGATGTATATATAATCAATGAAAGACCACGATTTTTACATGAGAAAAACATTCCAAGACGCAGAAAATAAAAATACACCTGTGAAAGGTCAGTGGTGAACCTTATTGCAATTTAAAGCTGAACAAGAAATCGGCATTGAGTTTGGGTGTGTTTATCTACGCAAAATTACATACGTAAACATCGACGGAAGCCATTTTTTGCCAACCAAAGCAATGCCCGCCGCAGTTTCGGCAACTCTACAGACTTGAGCTCACTGGGCGGAGCTTCACCTATGCCATGACACAGGCACCACCATCTAGAGAGAAACAGAGAAACGCCATCTTTTAGCTGGCGTTGACACAGGTCGCAGATTACTTAAGTAAAAATATTTGAAATCTTATAAATTTAATAGACTCGTTTGTCGAGGTTCCCGATAGGAAAATAGTTAACGTTTTTGACTATCATCTGTGTAGCTAGGTTCGATTTCCCTTTTGATGACTTTTTTTTTTCTTTTCAAAAATTATTTTATATGTTTATTTAATATTAAATAATATCGAGAATAAATAAATAGTAAATGCAAAGATGTAAAAAGTAAAAATGAAAATATAAAAAAAAATTAGTAAATAAAATAAAATAAAATAAACATAAGTAAGCTAACGTAAAAAACAATTTACAATTAAAAAATTAATAATGATTTTTTTTCTTTACTCTATCACAGCTCTCTAATCATATAGGCTGTGATTCTGCATACTTGGTTGCATTTAAATAATCTTATTCTGTTATTAGTTTCTTCATTTCGTCCAACTTACTTTGTTAATTTTCACACGGATTTTCATTTTGTTTGCATTTTTATAACTTTTAGCACCCCTTTATTTTGTTCGTTTTGGGGTTTTTTCCCCACCTCTTATTTTATAATTTTAAAAACATTCTAATTTTGTGCTCTCTGTAATTATGTTTGTTCTATAATGTTTTCTAATTGTTATTTCATATTTCATATTTGTATATGTACCATCCAGTGGTGCAAAATAACTTGAGACAACTAGTGGTCTCCCGACTCAATAGTTTACATAATGTGTATTAAGCCCCATTTTTTGCTAGTTTTTTTTTTAATTTTAAATTGTATATTTTATTATTTTTAATTATTATTATGAAAATACACTAGTCTCACGTTTTTCTTTTATTTGTCCAAGAAAATAAATTTTTTTAAGCTTCTGCCAAAAACCCAACCTCTCAGTGGAGAGTACCAATGCTTTTTCTTAAGTAATTGAGATATTTTCTTCTAATTATTTTACTTTATACATTCTAATCTGTAATTATTCTCCTGTCATGACATATGTAGTAAAATATAAAAATCATCTTTATTAAAATCGTTGAAATCGCAAGATCACTTGCAAAAGACATCAAGTACATTAAAAACGATGTTAATTTGCACGCAGTATTCAAGAAATACTACGTTTGTCCAATTTTGTTCTATGGTAAGCGGAACAAACGTAGTGGAATCATGGCACTCAAATGCCCGAACCTTCTTGATCCCACTTGCTGGACTGTTTTTTCTTTTCTGTTTCAGAAGACTTTATTTTTCGAAATAATGATAATTTAAAACCAATAAAACCTAACAAATCTGACTCTTCAATTAATCTTGTATTAAATTTATCTTCAGCTGCCATTTTCTGGTTGCGCCATCTCCTATCAATAATCTTAACTTGGACCAAAATTAGAACCAAAATATATTAGGATGAATTGAGATGAAATATCAGATCGTATTTTTGTATTTATTTTAGAAACATATCAGTGTTTTTCCGACGAAGATTCTCTGAAAGCTCTTATTTTCCTATTTCCCTCTTACTTTAGTTATTAGGCAACCGTTTTGAACGTCGGAGTTACTTAAGCTACTACGTAGCCTGTGAAAATGACACGTCATAGGTGAAGCCACGCCCACAGAGCCCAAGTCTGTAGAGTTGCCGAAAGTGGATGGCCGCCAGGACTTCAAATGGGGACACGTTGGTGGCGCTGTAAGCAGCTCATGAGCGATCTACTTATTTCATATCGGCTAAGGTCAAAAACTCTCACCGGTGAGAAGAGTTAGCGCTTGGTCGGTCAGAAATCCCGGTGAAAAAACTGTGACGTCATTTTCACGCGGTCAAAAACGCCAGTTAGCGCTGTTATGCCTAACCGGTTAGTCTAACCGTCCTCACCGAGAAAAAAGACGGTTCGGCCAGTGAGAAATTACGTCATCATTCTCTCACCGGTGAGGGTTTTTAACCATAGCCATCGTTGGGAGCACAGAGGAATAAGAAACAGAGGGGAAACTCCCTATAGGGAGTGCAAGTGACTACGTCACAGCTGACGTCATTTGCGCGATGAACGGGCCGAGAGCCTAGGAAATGGGATCGCTGGTTCCAAACATTGTATACGTACTAGTTACTAGTAACGTTGAAACGGGCGGCCAGTAAAAATGACATCTCTTAAATTATTATGTTAATTTGTGTAATTTATATTATTATTAAGACATTTAATGCCATTATATAATTTATACATTAATATTAGAACGCTTTTTAATCACTTTTAATCACTTAACAAAAGAATGCCATCGTGCGCGGATCTTTCTTTCTTTGGGAAAACGATAGATGTCTAAATCGCTGTTTTGGCTCCTTCTTGAGCAGTGAGGAACTAAACAATTTCACATCTTAAATGTGTTATAAATACTGGGTTTGTACAAAACGATTTTATTCCATCCCTACGTTGGAACCATGTTAAATCCCGAAGCGAGAAGACTTGTTTGGAACCAAATCGAGTCACGTGACTGAAGAATTCCAAGGACTGACGTCACACTTGCACTCCCTATAGCCGCAAGGGAAACTTTTCTGAGATCACGTGACGAAACTTTTCTCTTCATCTGTGGTTGGGAGGAAAGTGAGTAAACTGTTCCCAGTTTCCCAGAGTGATCAGACTCCATCAGGAAGAAGCCATGGAAGAAGGTAATTGGGTTGGAGCTAGTTAATTATTTCAAATTCAATCAAACACTGCATGAATACTTAATTATTGTAATTGATAACTAGAAATAGCATGAGAAGGGGATGGGGTTAAAATTATATAAGGACAGCATGACTGTCAATCTAGTTATAGGCGACACAATTAGTTTATCCATACACTTATTCGAAACAACAACAAAACTTTCCAAAAGGACCACTATTATTGCTTAGCTGGGCATTTTCAGTGAAGAAATGAAATATCAAGGAAAAATCTTGTGTTCTTTCACACAAGTTTTGAAAAAAAAAAAAAAAGAAAACGCATGCTTTGTACGAGATCGCCATAATAGTGAAACTTCCCTTAACGGACACTTCTGAATAGCGGATATTTCTCTGTAGCGGACACTAATCTGTTCTCGGCAAAATTACATTGCCTTCTATGGGCCCAATACTTTGAAATAGCGGACACTTCAAGCTATATTACTCCCTGCACTAACTTAAAATTTTCGACTTCTTACTTTTGGTTTTACTTTATTATGGATATTACTTTCACTTTCGATTTTATACATGGTCCGTGGTCAGTTGCCTTTCAACCCGTTTTATCTGTAATCTTATATTAATATCAGGGATGGATGAAGGGGGGATAATCTGGGGCCATCATGATCTTTTTTTTTTTCTTTACCGGGCCCTATTTCAGTAAAGGATCTAACCGTGACATCACAAACGAGATCTGATAAGCGCACAAAGCAGATATGACAAGCGTTTTATTAAGTTCAATTTTTGTTTTATAATTAAACAGTTTTTTATACAATGCTGAAAAATATCTTATACAGTGCTGGAAAATGAATTAGCAAATGAAGTACTTCTGTCCATACCAAACAAGGAAACTACTTACAGTGGAAAAAAAGAATTTATTTGGAATCGAGGGCATCTTGAAAGATTTCCTACAAAAAAAATAACATCAACATCACTTTATTATAAAATTTACAAGAAAAAAAGAAATCTGCCCATGGGAAACTGAATTAGCAAATTCTAACAATAATTCAGAATAATGGCTAAATATTTTATTCTCGTTTATGTTAGTAATCAGTTGGCCTTCCCTTTCATTGAATTACTTGCTTGATTCGTTTGGACAATGACAAAATCAAATTCTGCAGTTCCTTCTGTGGAATTTCAGCCCAACATTCTTTGATGGCAGCATTCAACTCACTTTTTGTGTGATACTGCTTCCCTTTTCCATACACACCCCTGACTAAAGATGCCCACAGGTTTTCCTGTGGATTGAGATCAGGGCTAAGGCTTGGCCACTTCAAAACATTCACTTCGTTCACTCGAAACCACTGCATGTGGAGGTGCATTATCCTGTTGCATAATCCACTCTCCATGAGCAAATGGGGTCCAATAGGCAGCAAATGGTCTCCAATAAGATCTTGGTATTGATATTGATTAATTTGACCATCAACAATCACAATTTGTGTTGTGCCATAGTATCCAAAACCAGCCCATACCATGACTCCTCCTCCTCCACTCTGACGGTGCATTAGATATTCTTTTTCATCACCTCTGAGGTCATGCCAGTACATTGTTGAGTCCGGACCATCCAAAGTGTAGCGTTTCTCATCAGTGAATACAACTTGTGTCCACTCCAGATTCCAGGATTCATGCTCCTTGACCCACATCAGTCGTGCATCAAAATGTCTCTTTTTCATTGCAGGTTTTCTTTTAGCTTTAGTCCAAACTAAATGGGTATTGGCTTTCAAAACATTACGGATGGTTCGAGCGCACACATTTGATTCCAGTTGTCTAACAATTTCACCCGAACTCATCTTATCACGTTTGGCTAGAAGGATGTGTCTCATGTCGCGTTCTGATAATTTGGATTTTGATCCTCCATGCTTTTTATTCTGTCCAGATTCAATTTTTTTTGTGTGTCGTGATATTGCACTCACTAAACGTCCAGTTTTGGCTGAAATTTCCTGTAATTTCAATCTCTACACATTCTCTATAGGCCATGATTTTGCCACTTTTCTCTGAGTTTATGTCTTTACACCTTCCCATCTTGAAAATATGTAAATTATTTGGCTTACCAAATGTAAATAAGATGGCATGGTCCATTATTGAATTATGGAGAGGTCTACAAAATTTTTATCAGTTAGTTTTATTAGGTAGTTTTTTTTTATGTTGAAAATTTGCTAATTCAATTTCCCATGGGCAGGTTTCTTTTTTCCTTGTAAATTTTATAATAAAGTGATGTTGATGTTATTTTTTTTTTGTAGAAAATCTTTCAAGATGCCCTTGATTCCAAATAAATTCTTTTTCCCACTGTAAGTAGTTTCCTTTGTTTGGTATGGACAGGAGAACTTCATTTGCTAATTCATTTTCCAGCACTGTATAAGATATTTTTCAGCATTATATAAAAAACTGTTTAATTATAAAACAAAAATTGGACTTAATAAAACGCTTGTCATATCTGCTTTGTGCGCTAATCAAATCTCGTTTGTGATGTCACGGGTTAAATCCTTTACTGGAATAGGGCCCGGTAAAGAAAAAAAAAAAAGATCATGATGGCCCACATTATCCCCCCTTCATCCATCCCTGATATTAATATAAGATTACAGATAAACGGGTTGAAAGGCAACTGACCACAGACCTGAAACATGCAAGAGTTTCATCGAATCAAACTGATTTGACTCATTGAATTATAATTACACTATAAAGAAGTTTCTCTCGTCATTTTCAGGTGAAGTGAAGCATGGGCAAGCCTGGTTTCGACTCTTAATAAGGGGTCATTCACAAAATACGTTTGCTAAAAGGGCAAAATTTTAACCCCCTCCCCCCCTTTGTAACATTGTCACATTATCCCCCCCCCCCTACAAGTGAACGTGCATAATGTATCCGAACCTCCACCCCATTTGAAGAAGAAATCTTTTTCACTTATTACACATAGAAAATGAAAGGTATTATAATAGTGTTGTATTTAATTTTTATCGTAACATTTTAAAACAAATTTATACAAAAGAAAACTAACTAGTTCCACGGTGATTGCTGATGTTCTTCAATGGAAAATTCATTTTCCAGCATTGTATGAATTAATTCTTTGACATTGGAATATTTTTTAAAAATCAGTGTTTATATACATACGAAAAAAATTATATCAATGATTCTAAAAATAGCGTACATGGTATAGAAAAAAAATTGTATCTCACATAATACTTTATTCAGGAATGCTTTATTGATAAATAGTGTCTTAAATTCTTATATCAATATTTTTCCAGATTTAAAAGTGGAGGGGGAAAAGGAGAATGTTTACAGAATCCAAATACATTTTATTTGGAAAACAATTATGCTAAAAACAGCTCAACATTTTTTTTTTTTTTTTAAATACTTAAAATGTAGACTAATAAAAATGTTTAACATATTTACAATTCAATTTTAAATGTTTGGAGAAGTATTTATTCAATAATATATTTTTTTCTCAATAAATTGAAATAATAAAATTTGAAATAATCCCAATACTAATATAACATAAAAAATAATAAACTTAAAACATTTTTTAACTTTATTATTATTTATATTATTTTTAGTATAAATACTAGTCAGAACATTCAACAACTAGTTTGTAATATCGAAGGAGGAATTAAGTACTTACCGGGCAATCATGAAAAACTATAAGAGAACAATGCAAAAAAGTATTAGCTCAAAATTGGAACAATTACGACCCGGGGATTAATGAAGAGAAGTCTAGGGAAATCATTAAGTCTCTGAACAGCAAAGATTGCCTTTATCTTAAAAGTGATAAGGATAATAGTATTGTTATTTTAAGTAAAGATGATTATTATACCATTGTTGACAACTTAGTTGCAGAAGGTCCTTTTGAAGTTCTCCAGAAAAATCCCTTACCTAAATTAAAGAAGTTGAGGAGGTGCTTAAAAACAGTCCTAATCTAATTCCTTCCAACATCGCCACAGGTTAATTATTAGTAATACGGTTTTGCCGAGATTGTACGCCTTGGCAAAAACTCGTAAACCTGGCAATAAAATTAGACCAATCATCTCAAACATCAACTCTCCGAAGTACCAGGTCTTTAAGTTTGTAGTCCAGTTTCTAAAAACATTGAAACTGTCAGAATTCGATAGTTCAGTTACCAGTAGTTTAGATTTAATCAGTAAAATTAAAAATAAGGTCTTAAAAGAAGAGGAAATTCTTGTCATTTGACATTATCTTTTTTTCCCCCAGTATCCCAATTCCGGAAACCATTAATTTTCTGAAAAATATTTTGAAGAATCGTATTCCTCCAAATATTGCAGGAGCATGTTTAAAATTAGTTAATTTATGTGTTAATAACAACATCTTTAGGTACAAAAGCCAAGTTTATAAAATGATTGGGGGCACTCCTATGGGATCTTGTTTAAGCCCTATTTTGGCAGAAATTTTCCTAAAAAATTTTGAGGATATTTTAAAATCTTCTATTTCTACTTTCCAGACACTTTGTACAGGTATGTAGATGATGTGTTCACAATCTTTGATACCACCAAATGTGACATTGGTTCATTCGTCCAGCACATCAATGAATTCTTTCCGTCAATACAATTCACGGTCGAGACTGAAAACAATCAGGGCCTTCCATTCCTAGATATTACGATTTTTAGATTTAAAGAGTCGCTATCCTTTGATGTGTATAGAAAACCTACAAATAGTTTAAACTACATACCTAGTGATGCCAGTCATCCCTGGAACCAGAAACTTTCAGCTTTCATCTATATGATAGATAGAACATTGAATATTCCACTGAGCCCGTCCAAATTTAAAAAAGAAATAGCCATTATTCAAGAAACTGCCAACAAAAACCGGTATAGGTCTAAGCTTATTTTAGATTTAGTTAGGAAAAGGTTTAAAAAGTTCTTTGCAGAAGTCACTACTTTTAAAAGGAACACTGATAATCAAAAAATCATTTCCTTGCCCTATAACAAGGCTCTTATAAGCGGAGTAAGCTCAATACTTAAGCCCTTTAATTTCTCGCATTAGCAATCCAGGTCAAATGAAGCAACTACTGGGCAATCCTAAGGACCAGATCCCACCACTGCAAAAATTAGGCATCTACTAGGCTCAATGTACCCAATGCCTTTATGATTTACAAAGAGCAGACATCTCGGAGTATAGAAACAAGATTCAGGGAGCATTTGTCCCACACAAGATTTAGCAGAGGCATCCAGTCAGTCATGGCGAAGCATTCCCTGGATAATTTACAAATTTCAGGTGAATAATGTGAAATTAATTAAATTGGTCAATAAAAAATAATTAGATCATAACAAAAAGAGTTCAGAACAAAATGAGGATATAACAATGTTACTGTAAAAAACATAATTTATAAAAATCACAGAAAACAATTATAAATTATGAAAAATTGTAAAATATAAAGAGAACATTTCAATTTAAAAACCATTACACTTTTCCATACAATTAGCTTATGCGCTTAATTTTTTCTAACAACAACTATTCGATTAAATAATAAATAAAACGAATACTGCTTTGAAATTCATTTAATTAGGTTTATCTGCATATTATTTCAAGTTTACAATCCTATTTTATTAAACAAGTATTTTTAAGGTGTAATGCTGTTAAATTTACATTAAATGCCATGCATTATAGAGTAATTGTCGGCGCATTAGTCATGCGACCTGGTGGTGTCATCAGTCATCATGACGCGAAATCAGTGGCAACTGACACACTGTTTCTTCTAGCCACTGTAGTTACGCCACAACAACTGAAAGGCTGCGCATGTCTAAATTTTCACTTTACTGTAATTTTCGGAGTATAATACCAGGGGAAAAGAAAATTAATATACTTATACAATGTAAATATTATTTAGTATTCTGATAATAAATACAATGACGATACGATTTAAAAAATATATATATATTTTGGAGGGGGGGAGAGTCAAAGTGGGAAAGGGGGTGCGTATTATATCCAAAAAATTACTGCATTTAATAGTTAAGCCATGGGGTTATTACCGAAAATTATGGTAATAAATTGTTTACTTTTTTAAAACTCCATTTATAAGAAAGCTCCACTTACAAGAGCCCCTCGCATATAGGAGCCTCCGCCCCTGAGAGTTTTCATCACCTCTGACTTGTGCATAAACCGACTGTAGTTTTTAGGGGTCATTTTGTGGGAGGGGGGGGGGGACCTGTACTTATAGAAGAGTATATACAGTATCTTCACAAGGACTTTTTCATATATCAGACCAGACCCTGAATATTACATAAGCTGAAATGTACATCAGGCAGAATAAATTTTTAATAATATAGTATAATCTGTTTAAGTCGAAGTGTCAGGGGACCGGAAATTATAAATTGTTTGAGTTATCCGGAATTTGGCTTAAACAACATACCCAAAACGAGGCTGGATTAAGATTCATGTGTTTATTGATAACATGTATGTATTACAGTATTTAAATAAAACCATTGTCTCGCTTTATTTATTACGTGGAAATTTATTTACTGAAATAAGAAATTTTTACCTGCTTTAAATTTTTAAATACATTCGAATCGACAGTATTATCAAATGAAAATATTTTAAAAATGTTATCGTTTACGTTACCTTTAACGATTTCTACTGTTAATGTAATCATTGTGATATGACTCTGTACTGAATATAAAACTATCAGAATTTGGTTATTTTCTCATGTAAAGCTCATTGTAACAGTTTGTCTAAGATTCTTGCAAATGAAATGATTACATTGTTGATACTTTGTCCACAAGTTTCAGTGACACAAATGACAGATTTTCCATGTCTCCTTGGATTTGTGTTAAACATATTGAACCAGTGTAAGCCATTTATGGCATTTCCACAGGTCCCCCCCCCCCTCCCACAAAATGACCCCTAAAAACTACAGTCGGTTTATGCACAAGTCAGAGGTGATGAAAACTCTCAGGGGCGGAGGCTCCTATATGCGAGGGGCTCTTGTAAGTGGAGCTTTATTATAATGGGATTGCACACAGCTTGAAATTTTAAACTCAATAATGTTAAAGCTTTTGACATTTTATCGCCAATTTTTTTTAATATAATGTAGAAACCCACCAAGCTGCTCTTGTTTAATATTAGGCACATGCAACCATTAGAAACTTAATAAAATATAGACTTAGGGTCGGGTCAGAAGGCACTGTAAGTCGAGTTGAGTAAGGTTTTCTACTCCAGTGACTGCTTTCAAGGGGAGATCTGCCCTCATCATTAACGCATTACGTATACTGGAGTGTGAAGAGAGTTTGTCACTCCAAATTTCAAGTGATCAATTTTGTCCACTTGAGGAGTGAATTCTCCACTCCATCGTCTCCACCTCGCCTGATCTAGTGAAAACAATATGGCTAACCTCGCTTGCTTCGAAAGACGGTGTCGTAATTCTGTATGAATGAATTGGTTTGTTGAGAAAAGATTGAGGGATCGCGTGAATCTCATGGAGACATTGGATAGCCTACAATTTAGAGAAAAATTTAGGTTGTCGAAAGAAACAGTTTTATCTGTATGTATGGAGATAGAAAACGACGTGAAGGGGTCACTTCTCCAGCCTGTTGCTTCAGTTGCTATTCTCACCCCACCCCCTCCCTATTCTCCTTTCCCCCTTCCTTTCATAACACTTCCATGTGATTGCCCTATTTTAAATGTTAAAAGCGTTATGCAGTAGAGTCTCCGTATAGCGAAACTCAACGGATCGGCAAAATCATTTCACTATATAGATATTGTGTTGCATGGAGCTGGTGTTAAAATTTGCATAATTTTGATGTATAAATTGCTGCTGACAATTGCATTTATATATGTATACATTTTAAATTTAGTATTTATGTATAAAAATTTAGTATTTTTATATTAATTTGAATGCTTCTTAACATTAAGAACAAAACTTTCTCGATACTTGACATATACTTAAAATTACTCAAAGACGTGAAGGAATTTTATTTATTTCAGGTTTTGAATGCATTTTTCATAAATGAATTTTATTTATTTATTTATTTATTTGTTTGTTTGTTTATTTTGAAATTTCAGATGAAGCTCGCTCTGAAGCCACATTTAGATTCACTGTTAGCAATTTTAGTCGGTTGAAAGATACTAAACTTAGCCCTCCTACTTTTGTACGAGAATTACCGTGGTGAGTTTCATACCTTAGATATGGGGACTGAATTAGGAATATACAGGATCGGGACACATTAATATGACTACCTACTAGTATCCAGAATATCCACTTTTGGCGGCAAGCACAGCAGCTAGTCGATGTGGCAGAGAGTCAATAAGTCCTCGGAAGGTGGTTGCAGGTATCTGGGAACATTTGGCGATCAGTGCATCCCGTAATTCCATCACCGTGCGTGGTGGAGGGTCCAGTTTGCAGACATGGCGATCGAGATGGTCCCACAAATGTTCAATGGGGTTGAGGTCTGGGGAGTTTGGTGGCCATGGGAGTAGCTCGAATTCACCCTCATGCTCCTCGAACCAGTCGTGGACAATTTTGGCAGCATGGCAGGGAGCATTGTCCTGTTGAAAGGTGCCATCACCCTGAGGAAACACTGTCGACATGAAGGGGTGTACCTCATCTGTGACGATCGTCTGGTAACGAACAGCATTCAGTGTACCCTCCAGCAGTATCAGTGGACTCGGACCGTACCACGAAAACATCCCCCAAACAGTCACCTCCCCCACCAGCCTGTCGTCTGCCAACGATGGTGTCGGGATGCCTGTTCTCAGATTCTTCCCGGCGAAATCTCCATCGTCCGTCCACTCTGTTCACCAGAAACTGTGACTCGTCAGAGAAGCAACCCTTTGCCACTCAGCCGAGGTGCAGTGGCGATCGTCCATTGCGAATCGGAGGCGTTTTCGGCGATGCACATGCATCAACATAGGTGCTGTTACCATATGCCTGCCCCGGAGCCCCAACCTCAAGAGAGATTGTTGCACTGTCTTGGTGCTGACACGCCTATTGGCCCCACTGTTCATTTGCTGTGTCAGTTGCTCTACAGCGGTACGCCGATTGGTCTTGGCCAGGCGTCGTAACCGACGCCCGCATCTAGGATCGATGGCCCGTGGGGCCCCACAGTTACCTCTTCGATCGCTCGAAACTGTCTGGTTTGTCCAGTCACGGTACACCTTCACAACGGCAGCCCTAGAGCAGTTCACAAAGGTGGCCGTTTCTGAAATGCTGCCCCTCTTGGCCCGATAGCCAATGATCATCCTCTTTTGGAGCTCCGACAGGTCACTTACTCTTCCCATGACTGCGACAATTGCTGTGTTAACGGATGCTACTACACATCTGCTGTTGTCAGCTTTTAATGATATGCAATGATTTTTCATCTGTATACCATGGGACGTTCTAACATGTTCGAGGAGAGGTGGTCATATTAATGTGTCCCGACTTGTATATTCATTGATGTTTTTATATTGATTACAATTCTTTTATATGAAACAGCATTTTTATGATGTCACATTATGAACATTTTTCAGGCATATCGAGGTTATGCCTTTAACTAAACAAGGTGTAGATATGCAGCTGTGTAAAACTCTCGGTTTTTTCTTGCTGTGTGATGGGGAATATGGATCAAGGTAATGCATACATTTAAAAAATATGTATAATAAAAAGTAAATATTTTGTAGATTGTTATCTACTAATTTTTAATTTAAAATTTTTGATTATACCATTTTTTTGCGCCTATAGCTGTTATATGTGTTTTTTGCATGAAAATTTTTCAAAATGCGGGCAATACGAGATGCGGGTTATACGTTAAAATTACGTTCACACTATCACATTAAATAATACTTTTTTGTCGAAATTAAGGCTGCATGATAGTGAAAAAACTAAATCGGTGGCTAATCATCAGATCCGGATGAAATTTTCCATGATTATTATACGTTTTAACTTAGAGAATGACATCAAGCATAACCCTTTAGCCCCATTATTTACAGAGTTATGCAAATTTTTCTGTTTTTGCATACAGGTTCATTTACAGATAAACCGTTCAAGATAGAAACACTTCCTAAAGGAAAGATCAGGATTTTTTCAAGAGAATATTAGCCTCAGGAGAATTTTTTGTAATTATATGTATTTTATATAAATGATAACATAACCGCATTTTTTAGAATTTGAGTACCAGTCTGTTTTCATCCTCTGTTATTTATATCTCAAGAAATAAGGTAACTAGTGTCTTCTTTAGATTCATACTTTTCCGGAATGCCCAAGATCATAAAAATCTACCGAGTAGAATCGAAGATTTTGAATCCTAAAGATAGGTTTTTATAGTAAAATTTGAATTGAGAAATTGCGCAGTTTTCAAAACTTCTTTGTTGCTCTTGCTTCTCAAGCGCTAATCTTGCGATCACCTTCCTTCCTCTTCCGAACTTTGTGTCTATTGGCATCTTTTTGAAAAATAATGTTTAAAAAAACCCTTCATAGGTTGTTTTCAGCTGCAAACGAAAGAAAAATTTCGTTTGAAAGCTAGTGAAAGCTAAAGGAGAAGAGCTCCACCCATGTCCGCCATTGCCACTGTAGAGCTGTTAGCCAATCAGGATCCCGGTCATCACCACGTGATTGGGGAAAGCCAATCGCTGCTTGAGATGCATTTCCTTAGTAGTTAGGCAATTCTTTCATCATAATAAAAAGCATGCTATTTACAACGACGTATTTGATTGGCCCCCACAAAACCTGCGGGACATTGTAGAGGATGGGCATCTCTTTCAAACAAAAAAACATGGCGCCGATACGCCCATTTTTCAGCGAGTTATTGCAGAGCGAAAAACTGGTATTTTGTGAGTCTTTTTCGCGTAATGGCAGCCGATTTTTGGACTGAAATTGATGGTGTTTTAAAAAACTTTTTTTTACTATAATAATAGTGAAATTTTAATAAAACACTCATGGAGATCGATAGTCGAGATGCTAAAGAAGATAATAAAAATTTTTCGTAATTTTCGAATTTGGAGCAAAAATAGACCCCCTCTCCCACTAGCAGCTCCCCTTAAGCTTGTAAATCATCTACGTTTAGGCTACTCAAACAATAATGAATGGAATAACAGCAAAAATACAACAATAATAAGAGTATAATAAAACAAAAAATAAAAATTAAAATATCAACAAACAAATACCCGGTAATAAAAATTTGATTTCGGAAATTTTCGGAGTTATCTCTAAAACCAGATGCAGACTTCAATACAATAGTGGCTTATACATGTATTCATATTAAGGAGATAAAAATATTATTTAAATCATAAAAGATATTCGTGTGTCATTTATTTACTATTACCGTAATTTTCGGGAGTAACGCCGCGGCTTTTCTGTTATTAAAAGTTAAAAATTCGGCTTGTGCGGCGTATCAGCCACCGCGGCGCTACTGCCGGAGATGTTACAAAAAAAAAACGTAAAGAGTGCTTGCAGGTCTGCAAGCAGCAAGCTTGGGATTATACCTGGTGGGTTAACGAAAAAGTTGCAACCACTCGATATTTCAGTTAACAGATGTTTCAAGCTAGGTGTACGTATTGCCTGGGAGAAATGGATGAGCCAGGGCATCCATGAGTACACAAAGGCTGGCCACATGAAACGAGCATCATGTAGCACAGTTGCTCATGGATTATTAAAGCCTGGGCAGATGTCCGACCAGACTGCATCGTTGCAGGATTCAAGGCGGCTGGCCTGCCTCACGAAGAAATTCCCGCATCTGTGGTAGTAGAGGAAGGCGAGAAAGAAAGTGACCCACCTCTGCAGGAAGAATTTTTATCTTTATTTCCTTCTGATTCGGAAACTTCTGATTTTGAAGGCTTGGCTAATAAAATATATCTTAAAAATATTGAATTTTGGTTTCTTTATTGAATTTCTTATAAAACGCGGTTATACAAAACGGACCGTGTGTGATG
>JAHWFO010045024.1:1377776-1401681 GCA_023313115.1 Rhysida immarginata | reverse complement strand
GGCGTATCGGCCGCCGCGGCGCTTCTGCCGGAGATTTAACATTTTTGTTAAATTTTGGCGTGTGCGGTGTACCAGCCGCCGCGGCGTTACTCCCGAAAATTACGGTAATTTTCATTTTATTATTTAATTTTTTAAAGTTTTATTTTTTTTATTGCCTGTATGTATTCCTGTTTCGTACGTCACGTCTTACTAAAAGCAAACTGATCATGTGTTTAATCTTTTGAAAACGATTGGCCCTTATTTTTCCAGACGTTTTCTTTAACGGTCTCTGCATTTTTGTAATTTCTTCTGTATAAAAGCCTCCACGTGAAAGCTTATGTTTGTTATTCTATAACAACTTTTCGAATAGTCACCAAAGTTTTGTCATCGTTTTACCAGTATATAAAGAAAAAAGAGAGAATGGCTCCTATCAACAAACGACGAAGTTTCACGGCTGAATTGAAACTACGGATCGTTGAATATGCGGAATCCAACGGAAACAGGGCAGCAGGCCGAGAGTATAACGTTGACGAGAAGTGCGTTCGTATGTGGAACAGCATAAAAACTCTGCTAAAAAAAAAAGTGTGCACAGAGTTAGCCATTATACCGGAAGGCCTAACTAAACTGTTGCAACCACTGGATATCAGTGTCAACAGAAGTTTTAAAACCGTCATTAGAGAAAAGTGGGAAGAGTGGATGAGAAGCGGCATGCACACGTTCACAAACGTGGAGGCTATATTTAATATTTTAAGTTTTAAAAAAAGTGACAGCATTTTGAATTTGTTAGGCCTAACTATATACTGCATAAAGCAAATCACAAAAAATTATCCGTAATAAAATATCTTCGTAGCTTTTAGTTTAAGAAAAATTTAGTTAATAAATCAGTAATATTTACGTATAATTTTCAAGAAAATTTAAAAAAAAATTGCATTAAATTTTAATTCCTGAAACTGCGGGCTATATGAGCAAGTCTAAAACAAACTGCATGTTATGTATAAATGCAGGTTATACGAGATGCGGGCTATAGGCACGAAAATACAGTATTATTTTATACAGGGTGTCCAAAAAGTCTGGTAACATGGCATATATCTCAAAGCTGCCAGGCACGCGAGATCTGATGAGTGTGGTTTATAGATGGGAGGGGGGGTTCATTGCTGCACTCAAATATGACTTTTTACCCCCAAATTTAAGGTCATCCATTTGCTAACTCGAAAATTATTAAAGATAGAGAAAAATGTCCAATTGCTACCGTGTAGAGCAACACCACGTTAGTATAAAAATAATTTTTAATAGCATCCTTCCCCTTGAAAGATTTTGAGAAAATGGGCGAGAAAGTCACTCAAGGAAAGCAATTCCCAACTGTGTGCTTCAGTGCAATTCAAATGTTAAAAACCTCAACCAACCTGGCCAGCCCAAGCTTTTTAGATGTGAGTGACTTTCTCACCCATTTTCTCAAAATCTTTCAAGGGGAAGGATGTCATTAAAAATTGTTTTTAGATGTTGTTCTACGTGGTGTTGCTCTACACTGTGTCAATTGGAAATTTTTCTCTATCCATAATAGTTTTCGAGTTAGCAAATGGATGACCTTAAATTTGGCGGTCAAAGTCAAATTTGAGTGCGGCAATGAATTCCCCACCCCACCTATAAACCACACTCATCAGATCTCGCCTACCTGGCAGCTTTGAGATATCTGCCATGTTTCCAGACTTTTTGGACACCCTATATAATATAAGCTTGCTGAGGGTAATTCAATTATAAAAAATTAATCCACTTTTGTGCAAGTTTAAAATTTTGTTATTAGAAATTATGCAGGTTTTTAATGGCAAAGCGAGACTTTTTACGAGGGGTAATCAAAAATTAAGGTTACAATGCCTGCAGTGAAATGTGTACATTTTATTTCATACAATCAATACAGCCAACTGAATGTACATACATTAGGTTATTTTTCGACAGTCTCCATATCGGTTTAGGTACTTGTCGATTCGTGGGATGAGTTTGAATACCTCCTGGTAAAAATCCTGTTTTTGCATGTTCAGCCACGTTGTGGCAAAGTGTTTCACCTCCTCGTCTGAAGCGAATCGTTGGTCTCTTAGGTGCTCCTTCAAGTGATGGAAGAGGTATAAGTCGCTTGGAGCAAGGTCCAGGAGGACTGTAGGGAGGGTGTTTTTCAATGCTGTCCCAGCAAAACTGTTTCAATACTGTTTCAAACTGTGGTCTTCTGGGCTGTATGAAACTTTCACCTCTTTCCTCGCTTGAAGGTGCACCTAAGAGGCCAACGAAACACTTCGCGACAATGTGGCTGAACACGCAAGGACAGTCTTCATATCGGTTTAGGCACTTGTCGGTTCATAGGAGGAGTTTGAATGTTCTATCCTGGTAAAAATCCTATGTCGAAAAATGATATAATGTATGTACTATCAGTTGGCTGTATTGGTTATATGAAATAAAATGTACAAGTTTCACTATAGCTTTGTAACCTTACTTTTTGACCACCCCAAGTATCTTCTGTTACTGACTTGTCGCACACTACACAAATGCCCAGTACTTTAAATGGTGACCAAAGGTGTCAGCAAGTGTACAGAACAGTGTATTATGATGAAATTTTTGGTGAATGAAGGGGTGAAACTGGCTGAAATTTACAGGAGACTTCAGGCATAGTTCGAGAAGAAACAGTCGGCATTTGAGTGGTGTCCGCAGTTCAAAGAAAATCGGACATTTCATCCCGGTCATTGTGAAGCAACAGCATTTTCTCCTGTGAACTTTTAACGTGTAGAGGATTTAAGGAAGAAGCAGTGTAGTTTCACTTCAACAGGACAACATTCACCTTCACACCACAAAGTTATCTACTGCAAGAGCTGGGTTTGGAGCAACTGCCGTGCATTGTATTCATTTGACCTCGCTCCAAGTGATTTTCATCTCTTCGGGCCCTGGAAAGAGTTCTAGGGAAACGAGCATTTCGGCAGTGACGAAGAAGTGAAAGATACTGTGGGAAGCTGGTTGTGTTGCAAGGAAAATAGATTTGTACTGAAGGCATTCAGATGTTTGTAAAAACATTGAGAGAATGCATAAGTAAAGCATGGGTGTATATTGAGAAAAATGCTTAGTAACATACGAATGTAGGTTTTATTTTTTAAACCCAAAAGTCCCGGTTTGCCTTGCAGAACCTTCCAAAAATGAACTTTTTTAATAAATATATCTAGGAAATAAATTCTGTTCTTATATTGCCACTGCATCACACACAAGTCATGTTTGTATGCTCTTATATTCAGACTGTAAAATTAAAGCAAAAATTAAAAACAAGAAAAATAAAACTAAAATGGGGAAGAATTTAGACATCAGAAGACACCAGATGGCAGATTGTACTATCAACCCTAAGGCAGCATTTTTTTAATGTTAACCTATGGGAGAAACTATATTTTTTTGTTCTGAATTAATAAAAATGGTGATGTTAAAAATATTAAATGTCTCACTATCTTTATTGATATCTATCACTTTTTCACAAGTTTTTATTTTTAATTTAAATGATTTTTTAAAATAAATTTGTAATAAAAATTTTAACAGAAATGAAAATTTAACAATTTGCAACAGCTATTGCTTTCTCAAATTAAAAAATGCCAGGCTAAACATTTTTATGGAATTAATAAATTATGTAGCTCAGCAAAATGATGTTTAAAAAGAGCGGTATTTTTTATGCGAATTTTCATAAGAAAATCCATCTAGCACTTTAACAATTTTTTTTAACAATTTTCATTTATTATTGAATTTTAATAAATCTTTAAAAACCAAATTGTTTCCCCTCATACTTAAAAAACATTCAATTAAAACCGCCATTTTCCCCGTAGGTTAACATTAAAAATGGCTGCTTTAGGATGGGTAGTACAATTCTCCATCTGGTGTTTTGCTTGAGAAATGTTACACATTCTTCCCCATTATGATAAACAAAAATAAAAAAAATTAATACAGTAATAATAATATTTATAATGCTGAAATCTACAGCATAAAAGTACTAGATTTCATAAATTTCTTTCATGCTGAATTAGTTTATCTCTTATCAAATCACAGATGTTGTATTGAAACATTCAAATCATGTTGATGCATTTTGTTGTATATATTTAACATATTCAGGAAAATGCAGCGTCCCAAATATTCCAAAGTGATATGAACAAAATGCTTTGAGTGATTTTTTTGATTAAGAGATGAACTTATCTGCTGCACACTGTCATCAGAATTCAAGACCTCAACTAGCTGGGAACAAATTGATAAGCTGCCTTGTAGTGCAGATCTAGAGCTAAGTGATTTTTCATCTGCTCCTGCAAATGAAAAAGTTCCTTGGTGGCTAGCATTTCTTTGAATATGTCAATGTAAAAAAAAAAAAAACATGAAAACATTGATTGGATTTTATCACTGGAGGCAACATTCTAAGCTACAAAAATTTGCAGAGATATATAGGGTGTCATATAATTCAATAATTGCATTTGTATATTTATACATTTTAAATTTAGTAATTTGAATGCTGCTTAACATTAAGAACAAAACTTTTTCAATACTTGACATCGCTGCCTATCTGAAGTCATCTAGGCCGCCATTGCTGAAAATTTTGTTTGGATCACGATTATTTTTTTTCGAAATAATTAAAATTTGAAAGTAGGACGGGTCAAAAATAATATTATAATACGTATTTTACGGAAAAATACCGATAGATTGTAGTATGTTAAGGCTGACGAGTGTTTTTTCGTTGGCCACGGTAAAATTACATTTCACAAAAATGTTTATGGGCTTAAACTTTCAATAAAATAAATTCATAAATTTGAACAAACATTAAAGTTTTTGATATAAAAAATCTTCCGAGTTTCGAAAGCTTTTTTAGTACGAGGGGCGATTGATAAATAAGGTCTCCATGGCTGTAACTTTTTTATTTGTTAACCGATTTTCAAAATTCTTTTTGTATCTTATACTCACATTTGTCCTCTATGTAACACACTATTCACTTTTCGACATAGTCCCATTCCTTTCCAAGCATTGCGCCAACGCGTGACTAGTTGGGTAAACCCGTCGGAGAGGAATTCCGGAGTTGTTGTCGACACGAGGATTGAATGGCAACGTTTACCTTGCCGTCAGAACCAACTCATGTCCCTTAAGGGGCTCTTTCTTCTTTGGGAGTGGTGAAAGTCGCAATGTGCAAAGTCTTTCATTTTTGAACTGCAATTTTTCATCTTTGAACTGTAGGCGCTCCAATGCCTCTGTGTGTGTGGTGACTCGTGTGCGGGCGGACGTTATTGTACTCCAGAAGAAGGGTCCAAAGCTGCCATTTAATCCTGGTGTCGACAACTCTGGAATTCCTCTCCGACGGGTTCATCCAACTAGTCACGCGTTGGCGCAATGCGTGGAAAGGGATGGCGACTGTGTTGAAAAGTGAATAGTGCATTACATAAAGGACAAATGTGAGTATAAGATACAAAAAGAATTTTCAAAATCAGTTAACAAATAAAAAATTATAGCCATGGAGACCTTATTTATCATTCACCCCTCGTAGTTCTCGTGCAGATTCTCATAGAAAATAAATTCTTAACGTGCTTGCACATTTAAACCCCTCAGCAGGCCGCCATTATTGCTGTGCAGTGCATTATGGGTAGTTTGGTGCAATAACGTTAACGAGAACTCTTCGTAATTTTGCCGATAAAATAAGCCTAGAGCCATAGCCGCAGCCGACTGGACAGAGCTTGTGACGTAAGAGCTTGTTTTAACTGCGCTTGTTGGCCATTTGCGACGATTTCGTTCGTTGGTTGCCTGGTCGTGCTAAGTGAGGGAACCAAATTTCGTAATAAAGAGCTAAAATATAACTTAAAATTTATTGTCTGGACCGAAAAATCCTTATGTTATAGGGATAATTATGCTATAAAAATTACGCTATATGGAGATTGAAAAAGCATTAAATCAATAGAATTTTTGCCGGGACCACAGAAAAATTTTGTTGTAGAGAGAAGTTCGCTCTACGGAGGTTCTACTGTATTCGGCATATACTTTGTGAGATTAGGCAACCTAATCCAACATTACTTAAATTCTGTTAGTGGTGAAAGACTGATTTAGCGATAGGGGTACATGGATTAGTTGCACTTCAGCACCATTTTGTTAGGGCCTCTACAATGAGTGATTGCATATTGCAGATCTGTGAAGAATAAATCATAAATGCTAATTATGATATATTCTGCAATTAGGGTTACTTAATTTTTTTTATGGTGTGCGGGGACAAGATTACAGGCATTGGACAAAAAATGGGAAAAGCTATTTATTAGTCATTTGCAAATGTGTAATTGACAGCCTATTTTAAGTTGGAAGGAGACATGTAATATTCTTTTGCTTCCTTTTTTTTGTAATCCTTGCAGGTTAGACACTTTTTTACATCCATGGGAGTGGGGTGTGGGGAATACAAGGATGCAGGTTTTACATATTTTTTTTTTGTTTTTATATGAATGACATACTGAACCACACACTCTCTAACATTTCCACCAAATACAATGGCAACATCTTAAACAATACAATTTAAGTCAATCAAGTAATGAAATCAAATTTCAAAAAAGTTTTATTAGCGATGATATAATTGTGACTTCTTTTCTGTATGTGAAAAGCAAACAAGATTAAATGAGCTAAAGAATAAAAAATTTTATGAAGTTTACTTGAATTCAGTGTTTGAAATAATTACAGTGAAACCTCCTAATAGAGGACACCTCCCATTAAGGGACAGTTTAACGAGTCCTGATCCGTTTGAATAGGAACTCTTATACTTCTATTTAGAGGACACTTCCTGATATTTGTGCTTTCCAATTCCTTGTTTAGTCATAAATCCCAAGCTGCATGTTCCTGAATTTTTCAAAAATGTGTGTATTCAAAGTGGGGTAAAATATTCATGCAATTGGTAGACCCATTCCAAGTAATATGTACTGCTGATAATAGTTACTTTATCATTTCCCTCTAAGCCAATGGTAGCTATCACTATATAAACTCCACTGCATTCAGTACTCTTCACTTTAGTACAGTCGATGGTCGTTAGTACACTTCACTGTTCGATTGTCATTCGGAATTTATCCTCTCTGTACCATTAAGTAATGTAAATTTCTGAAATTGTTGGAGGAGATATCTAGCAACAAGATTAGTTAGGAGTTTATATTGTCTATGATAGGCCTACCTTTATTGCCACTTTTATGCGTTTTCAGTAGGCAGTAGAGGCAATAAACTTCACAAATTAGTTTTTTCACCACTTCGTTTTTCTGCCTATTGAAATGAGTACTTATTTGCACTTTTACGGTATGTTTCTTTAGAGGTCTTAGAATTTTGGGCAATTTGTGGCATCAACAGGAGTGCTGTATTTTAAAATATTTGCGATCGAAGCATATATGCAAAAATTTTGCATCGTTTGAATGAGAAAATTGTCTTGTGTTTGTTGCAGCAGAAAACAGAATGAGTTTGATGAAGAGGAAGGCGGAGGAAACTTTAGAAAAAGTTTGATTGGGGAGATTGAGTAAATAATTCCTCAGTCTGGATTTGAAGATAAAGTGGGAGGGGAGTGAATTTCAGGTGTTAAATTGTTTGTATCTCCAGCCAATCTATGTAAATTTATTCTTTGTATCTCCAGCCAATCCTATTCAATGTATCCAACCAATCACTTTTCTTCTATTTACCTGTATTCTGTATATATTGAGCTGTAAAAATTCCTCTCTTGTTATTCCTTGATGAAGTGGAAATAAAGGTGAAACTAGTTGGATATTCTTTTCCAAAAATATGTATTGTAAGGCCTCAATTTATTTTATCAATAAGGACAATCAAAAAGGACCTTTTCAATAACGGAATGAGTGCTAAATGAAAAAGACTGACGTTAAAAATTTCCCCTTTCCCTCTAAATAAAGAGCACCTCTATTGAGTGGACAAAATTCATGGTTCCATTAGTGTCTGCTGTTTGGAGGTTTCACTGTAATTGTATTATTAATCTTCTGCTTTAAATATTATTATCTCGAATGTTTTTAAATCATTATATTAGGTATCCTGCAGGAATACACAGGACTGGGGTTTCCAAAAAAATTTATACATAAAATACAAGGGGGTATACATTGGTACAGGAAATGTTCACGAAAATACGATAATGCTGCAGTATATTTTATCTTTCTGGCTCTTCCTACATTCCACCCTGAAATTAAAAATTACCAAAAAAATTTAAGTCTTTTGAAAATTTTGAGAATTATCTTGATGTTAGTGCTGTTACTGTTTTTGTTGACCGACATCATTAATCTGCTCTGGATATATTTTAAGATTTTTTTGAAAAAAACTTTCTCCTGTAACATTACATATGGGTGTTTAATGGAATATTTTCTTTATCTTTTCAGTACTTGGTCCTGTCATGCAAAAGTCGAGTTACGTTTATTAAGTCAAAAAGAAAATGGGGAACCTATTATAGGAAGTAAGCAAAAATAAAAAATTGCTTTCATATCCAAATCTTAATAAGAACTAGTCTAAATAAATAAAATTAAACCCGTTAAATTTGGAATATCCCGATAAGAATACAGTAGAGCCTCCGTATAGCGAAACGCAAGGGACAAGCAAAATTATTTCGCTATATACAGTGTGTCTGGAAAGCAAGTAGGTATTGAAAAAGACATATAAATGCTATATTTATGACGCTAAATTATTAAAATTAATATCATGTGTGGGAATACATAATATTACACACACATTTCCATATATGGGAATACAGATCCATACTTTAAAATTCTTTTTCCGAACCTGTGGTGTCGACCAATTTCCTCAAACGGCTGAGAATGGAATCCATGGTCTTCTGGAGGAAATTGTGGGGGACATGGGTGATAACGTCCCGAATCCGTGAAAGTCCAGGAAACTTCTCGTCCAACTATGCACACACACAATATTTGGTCTTGCACGAAAATGTCATCGATGTTTTCCTATCCAGGTAATCTGACAGTAGCGTTCTGCGTTCATTGTGTCACATAGGATAAATAGCTCGATGACATTTTTGACCATCATTCCATATGACATGGTCACTTTTGGACGAGACTGCAACTCCTCTATCATCATCCAGGATCCCAATAATGGCAACTGTGTTGATTGACAAAATCTCCCTTACGGAAATCGCCTTCGTCACTCCGGAGGATGTTGTGAAACAATTGAAGCGATCAGTCATCTTTGCTATTGTTGCTTGTACCCCCTCTCACTGCCACCATTTGCACTACGGATTCGCAGAAGTTGAAAGCCTATTGAATGACCTGTATTTACAGGGTGTTGCAAATATATACAGGGCAGTACTGCTGGGTAGCCTCTCCACTCGACTGTAAGAAAGAAGCCAGACAACTGAAACGTCATATTGTTATATCATAATAGACCAAATTTAGGGGTTATTAATGGTAGAAATATGATTAACAAATTTCGAAATATGATGATGTAGCAATGTATGAGGTGATAGCAAACACTAATTTATTACATCTTTTTAGAATACAAAAGAGATTTTTTGAGGTCATATCTTAAATTACGTAAATCAGCCCTGGTCTCTCAACTTTTTAATCACTTCGGGATTCTAACAGTTTTCAACTCTTAAGCAAATTAGCAACGTTCACTTATGAAGTGATCTCTTGACAATTTTTCTTTCATCTCCCCTTCCCATTCAATTTTCAAAATTCTTTTTGTATCTGATACTTACATTTGTCCTCTATTTAATGCACTACTCACTTTTCGACATAGTCCCCATTCCTTTCCACACATTACACCAACGCGTGAACTAGTTGGTTGAACCCATCGGAGAGGAATTCCGGGGTTGTCGTCGACACGAGGATTGAATGGCAGCTTTTGATCTTCTTCTGCAGCACGATAACGCCCGTCTGCACACAATCGCCACACGTCAGACGGGGTTGCAGCGCCTACAGTTCAAAGATGAAAAACTGCAGTTCAAAAATGAAAGACTTTGCACCTTGCGACTTTCACTACTTCTCAAAGAGGAAAGAGCACCTTAAGGGGCATGAGTTGCATTCTGACGACAAGGTGAAACCTGCCGTTCGGTCCTGGTGTCGACAACAACCCTGGAATTCGTCTCCGACGGGTTCACCCAACTAGTCACGCATTTGCGCAATGCGTGGAAAGGGATGGGGATTATGTTGAAAAGTGAATAGTGCATTACATAGAGGACAAATGTAAGTATCAGATACAAAAAGAATTTTGAAAGTTGGTTAAAAAATAAAAAAGTTACAGCCATGGAGGCATTACTTTTCAATATGCCCTCATATTTGCAACACCCTGTACACCCTGTTTTCATAATGATTCCATCGACATTAAAAATTCTACAGCCATTTAATAATATCTAGTTACTTCCCAGACACTCTGTAGAAATTACATGGAGGTAGTGTTAAAATTTGCATAATTAAAAGTTCTTATAAGCCCTCGTAATTTGAATGCTTCTTAGCATTAAGAACAAAATTTTTCGATACTTGACATCGCTGCCTATCTAAAGTCATCCAGGTCGCTTTTGCTGGAAATTTTGTTTGGAGCGCGATTATTTCTTTTGAAATAATTGAAATTTGAAAGCATAACTGATGGAAAATAATACTGTAAAACGTATTTTAAAGAAAAATCTCAATAGAATGTATCCATAAGCATGTATATTACCGTAAATCTTCTACTATAACGCGAATTTTTTTGGCCTAAAAAAGCATCTAAATTTGCTAGGTCGTGTTATACTAGAGGATAAAAATCAGCCCTCCGATGACTGCGGCCGATCGTCGATAATAACAACATCGATAATAACTTCTCCCAAACATCGATACTTCTAAATAGGCCTACTTCCAAACTGCCTCGAACCAAAGCCTACAAGAAAGCTTATGTAGTGAAAATATTAAACTGAACTTTTAATTTCCCCCATTAAAATCATTTGGGTTACAAACAGGCACGATATGCTGATTCATTCCATAAAAACATGTAAAAAAAGAACTCTTCAGCCAATGGACATTGCCACCCAATATACCACTTTGTGTTGATTGGTTAGTTTTGATTGACAATAGCACTGCAAGCAGTGAGATATAGATAAACTCTGGCAATGTGAGAGTAAATCAAAGTCTTGGAGAGAACAATTCTCACAAGATTCTTAGATTTCTGCACAACCAATAATCTCATCCGTGCAGAACAATTTGGTTTTCGGGCGGAACATTCTTGCCAGCTCCAAGTTTGGAGGCTTATAGCGGATGTTAACACTCCCCTTAATCTTTCGATGTATTGCGGTGTCATCTTCTTAGATGTTCATAAAGCATTTGATCAGGTCTGGCATGAAGGCCTTATTTATAAAATGATAACTGATGGTTTCCCACATGATTTAATTAGTCTAGTTCACTCGTTTCTGTCCAACAGGTCATTTCAGGCCAGAGTTGGAGATGAATTATCTCATACCTGTGAGATAAATGGCTGTGTCCCACAAGGATCAGTACTGGGGCCAGTTCTGTTCAATTACTATATACGTGACTTCCCTGAAATCTCTTACTGCAAGCCACATTTTTATGCAGATGATGCTGCTATACTGACATGGGCACGCCAGCCTAGTGTTGTTGTATCACGTTTGCAGAAAGCCCTTAAAGAATGTGAAATCTGGTTTAGCAAGTGGCGATTAAAACTGAATGTAGACAAATGCAAAGCAATGTTTATCACTAAGAAGAAAAAGAGAAATCTTGACTCCTTAAAGTTATATGGCAAATACTTGGGATGGGTTGATAATTATAGATACCTTGGCGTTGTTATTGATTCAAAACTATCATGGAATATGCATGTGACTTATGCGATGAACAAGGCCAAAAAAGCAAAGTTCAGCTTAATTGCTCTGTTGGGTCGTAACAGTGCCCTCAGTGTTGATAACAAACTACTGTTTTACAAAATAATTGTTCGTGTCATCTTGCTATATGGCATGCCCATCTGGGCTACGATTTGCAAGACAAGATGGAAGGAACTCCAAACTTTCCAGAACATTACCCTAAGGACTATCGCACAATTAGATAGGAGAATTGCTCGCAATTACTCCATTCATAATGATTTCGATATGACCCACGTCGGGAAATATGTTCAAGAGCTCATGAAAACCGTGCTGCCTATTATGGCAAATCATGATAATGATCTAGTCTCTGGCATTCTAAAACATTCTCTACATAGAAAAAGGCATCGTAATCCAAGACATATCCTTGATGTCAATTTTGATGACATTGATAATGTCATCTTCCCAGATTACTGGGTTTCATAAATTCTTTCTGTGGCTTACTATGTAATATACTCCTACTTCAGACAATCGTCAATCAAATTGTCCTCCACCAAGAGGAGGCAATTTTCTTTCATACTTTGGATGACCTTTGTGGGTACATCAGGCTTCTTTTCTAGTTCAGTGTATTTCCCTTGGAATATGATTATGAAGGGTGAGATTATGGAAGCTATGCTTCAAGTTCCACACGAATACCGATACACTACACTGTTCGATTGTCGATTGTCGAGAGTAAATCAGTACAACGTATTCATCCAGTTCATCAATACTTTTAGATTCGATAAATATATTTAGTGATTCTTCAACCTGCATTTAGTGATTCAGGACTTAGAGATTCTTCACTCAGCAAAACTAAGGTACTTTTTCTTTTTTTTCTGTTTTTTTTTATTATTAAAAATGGGGGTCGCGTTATACAAGAGGATAGGATTTTTGCCGATTTTTTGGGCTGAAAAAGTGGAGTCGCATTATATAAGAGGTCGCGTTATAGTAGAAGATTTACGGTAAACAGGCGAGTGTTTTTTTCGTCTGCCTCGGTAAAATTAGCATTTCACAAAAATCTTTATGGGCTTAAATTTTAAATAAAATAAATTCATAAATTTGAACAAATATTAAAGTTTTTATTATAAAATATTCTTCCGAGTTCTTGTGCCGATTCTTAAAGAAAATATGGCATGAGAGTTTTCCAGAATCCACACAAGGCTGTTCTGGCTGTTGGTAATGCTTTCCCTGCTGAATGCAGTTTCATCAGTTTGGACAATTCCACTCTAATGATGCATTTTGACACTGGTTTTTATCTAAAGTGTAGTCTATTCTGAATCATCTAAAAACCTGTAAGTTTTTAATATAAATTCTTTTACACCCTGTTAACTGTATTTGCCAGCCTATAGATATTTTATTGTTTGGGAATCCTCGAGACTTTTTAGTAATTGCATCTTCCGAAAATTAAAACTTATGAATTTTGAGTTAATATAAATAAACAGGAGAGAAAACAATTTAGAGAGAGACAGACAGACAGACTTTGCTGAACTATTAAAACGTTGCCTCGCTTAATTGTTTAAATTTTTGGTATTTTAGCATCATACTTGTACCGCGACTTAAAACTATTCAAATTTTGATAACTTAGGCCGTCCAACTATAGAGCTGTCACAATACTTTCAAGTTTTATCTAATGGAAGTTGTATAGTCTTAAATTCAAACTTACTATCTCAGCTAGAACAACAGTAAACCACTAATCCACATCAAAGGTATATTCAAACGAATGCGCATTTCGGCAGCCAAGCTGCCTTCATCAGCATATACAGGACTTGATCAAGACTGAGAAGTTCTGTTCTGATGAAGTAGAAGAATTACAGAGTCACTTATATAGTAAATGAGAGCTAGTTACAATCCAGTTATAGAACAAGAAACAAATATAAAGTACAAAAAATGAAGCTAATGAACCATGTCAATTTCTGTGAAAATTTGCAGTCAATTATTGGTTGTTCTAAAAGTCATTGCGTTTTTCCAGTGATGTTGAAGACCGTTTATTTTATTCAAAAAAATGCCCATTAATCAATTAAAAAGTGCCTTTTTTGTCGATTTTATCATCTATCTTCTATCATGGCCTCCTAGAAACTACCAGGCTTGAACATGGCGCCGATAAGGCATTGTTAAAGCACTAAGATTGTGACGTTGAACTTCTGTAATAGCACCACCAGTACGACATAACAATGTTTTATCTTTTCCATGTTCAGACCTGTTAGTTTCTAAAAGGCAGTGCTTCTATCGATAAGTTCGTTATCCCATGATAACTTCCTTTCCTGTGTTAGCGATGAGCTGAACAATGTGTTTCGATAGCGCCATCTTAAGCAAACATTTTTCCACTCAAGCTTGAAAAAAGCTTGGTTAATTTTTGCCAAAACAAACCAAGTTGCATATATTCTCATTGTTTTTTAGCGTTTTTTTATTGTTTGAACTCGTTTCGGGTTGATTGTTTATATAAAATTCATTTTCAGTCAAACCCTTTAACATAAACAAATGAAAGCCTAAGGCAACATTGCTTGGCAAATATGGTTGGTATGGCAAGACATCCCAACCAAACTCCAACAAATTTCCACAAGTCATCAACTCGTGTGTCGTTGTGCATTGTCATAATGGAAGACGACTACTTTCGATTTTTTTTTTTTTTCAGTTCTCTTCTGCTACTGTTTTGTTCAGTTTGGGTGATTTGTCAACAAAGATGATTTACTTGGTTTTAACATTCCTGGACAAGAGCTCAAAAAAAAAACTCATCCTTTCAATCCCACTAGAGAGCTTCGCTCACCAGAACAGAAATGAGCAAACTAATATTGGCACAGTCGTTCTTTAAGGGCTCCGTCGCCGTGCACTTCACATAATTTTTTTATGCTAGTGTGCATAGTGTTCTTTTCCTTTTCGGAAGTAATCAAGTAAAACTAGGCGAAAATGCTCGTGCTGAGTCTCTATTTCCACAGTGTTACACAGAAGGAATAATTGTCGAACGATCCAAACATCTTTTTTCCTAGTTGGAAGCTAGAATTGTCAGCTGTCAAATGTGCATGGGTGCATGAATCTATAGCTGCATTCTGTAAGATTAAACTTAAAACTACAAAAAAGGAAGGAAAAAAATGCAATGTCTTTTTGAGCATCTCAATATCAAAAATCTTTATCGAGTGCAGTATTTTCAATATTACCACTTATTTATCTTTCTATGTTTTACTTTATATTTCAGAAATCGAGTGTTTGTTCAATAGCAAACAGAAAGGTTGGGGATTTAATCAGTTCATGGCATGGAATGTATGTTAAAATTTCTTTTATTTATGAATTTGTGTTTCAGTAAAATCTTCAATATCTTTAAACCTTCAGTGATTGCAATATTTAATGCTGACATTCAGTGCAATTTTTTTTTTATTGAGTCTATAACTATGAAGTGAAAACCTCTATCCAATATTGGATACATATTTCTACTTTCTCCTTTTAATAATAAAGGTAGTTCTCCTTGATTTAAAGAACCATAGTCTCTATCTGAAATGTCAACTTTTTGTTTATTTTTTATTATTTATTATTTATTGTATTCCAGGGTTCTTGTCTCGCCCTTCTCTATATCCATATATTTTCTCCTTTTGGATTAGAGGTTTTTACTTTAGTTACTTCCATTCCACAGTATTTCTTTTTGTTTTGTGTTTAAGTTATCGATATTTATAATATTTTTGATGAATGATGCCAAGTTCGACAAAACTAGCGATAGCAGTTATGTCTGCAGTTAAATAATGCGTTACCATCCTCAATTGAAATTTTTAAATCAAAAATCCTTTTTTGAATGTCGTTTTAAGAAAATTGGATCAATGTTTCTATTATGCTTGTAGGAAATTTATGAAAATATATTTCTGTAAATTTGTTTGTTGATCATTAATAATTTTTTTTGTTTTATTATCAAAACGACATTGTTGGTTTTTGGCAGGGCTCTTCACTCTTGTGCCTCCCGAGTGTACCAGAGGCCTGTATCTTAGCCCTTTTTAGTAGATGTAAATTTAGACTGTATTTGTATAATGGACAATATAATTGTTGTTGCTTAACGACTTTTTGATATTTCTTTTCTTAACGTCTTACACCTTTCAATATCCAACAGGTTATGGGCCCAGACATTGTCAGCCACTCCATATATGCCTCCAAAGGCCGCACTTGCATGGCAATTTTGCTGAAGTAACTCACTCAGCAAAAGATGCAAGAAGCTGATGATATCTGTGATCATCTAAGTTCTTTGATGCTGTCGATAATCTGCAATCTATGAACATAGACATTAATAGTGATCTCCTGACCATCATGCTTTTATAGAGTCTGCCTGACTCCTTCGAAAACTTCAGATACGCAGTAGAGATTCGTGACGTGCTTTGTACCGTTGAATTACTTCGAATAAAGATTACACAAGTTTGCATCAAAATACTCCCTGTAAAAATAATGGTTTATTCTTATAGATTTTGCACTACAAATTTAAAATATGGTAATTGCTGTGGGAGGGGGATGATTGCTGTTAAAATGAAAATAGTACATTGCTTTTTAAAGCATTAGTTCTGAAAGCATGGTATGACATGGAGAAAGGATCCACCAGGATGTTATAAGGATATTATCTTGATTCTAAGGATGTTATTTTGATGTTGCTTTAAGAAACACTTCGACACAAGCGATTTTCAAAAATTCAAGAAACTGAATTTAAAACCAATTTAAAACTCCAGCGCCACCTTTTGGTCAAAAATGTAACTAATATTAAAAAAAAATTTTTTTTCATTATAAACAAAAATCCCGTTTCTGAGCAAACCGCATCATTTTATTGTTAATAGTTTAATAATTATAAGGTTTTAAAAAGTCTGTTTTTGGATCACCCGTTTTTTGTTTTCTTTATCAAGGAGACCTGGGCCCCCCCCCCCCCTGCCGACCAGTGTTATCGAAGAAAGCAATTCCAAGAGACAAGTCTGTTGTCAGCGATTCAAATGCCTTACTCGTCAAACATTCTCCCTTCCGGCCCGAAGCTCAAAGGTCCGGAAGATGCGACTCCAAGAGGCATAAAGACAAACAGAAGCCAATCAAATGTCATTTTTGCGGAATTCTAGGCCATAAACTTGCTGAATGCCGAAAAAAGAAACATAATGAAAGTCAACATCGAGGTTATGCTGATGAAACTCATCGTGCTGATGCGCTCAAGGCAACATCGACACCATTGTCAATCAACCCTCTTAAACTTAATCTCTGGTATCTAGACAGTGGAGCCGCTTCCCACTTGGTGTAACGATAATGTGACGCTCTTCACCAAACAAAAAGAAATGAAATGTGGACTTGGTTTGGCTGATAGCATCATTACCCAGATCGAAGCCAAAGGAGACATTGCTCTCTCAGTTGATGCAAATGGACGTTCGAAGTCTGCTGTGCTGCAAAAAACGCAAATCTTTGGACAAATCTGTCGCAAAACTGGTTGACGGGAAGAATGTCAAAGGAAAAAGAAACCCCGTGTTGGGCTGCGGGTTGTTTAGAATTAAAATCTTCACCAAGAATGGAGTAGCCGTTAAGGACACTGAGGGAATGTTGGATTTAAGGCCAATCGTAATGGCGATTTGTTGTACGTGCGTGAGAAAACGCAGTTGCAAGTGGAAAACTTTCTGCCATGGAAAGATGCCATCAACGTTTTGGTCACCTCAACGATAATGACTTACTATCCTTAATCCAAAAAGGATATATTGATGGATATAAATGGCATTGTTGGTTTTTTTTTAGAAATGGAATATACATAAAAACTCTCACATAAAAGTACAATAATTCTTCCATCGGGTTTGTATTTTAGAAGTAGGCTATTGGTTCACTTTAGGTGAGACACACAGTATACAGGTTAACTCTTGCTTATATAACAGATAAGGACCATAGGTTGCTCTCGTGCTTAACTTTCTTACTAAAATGGAAAAGCATAAGTAAAACTTAAAGAAAACTGAACATGGCAATACTCCCAAGTACATACACATACGAGGGTACCCAGAAATTAATGCACCACAATTTTTTTCTCCGTCCCCAACAACGGTACGAATGCGAAACTTGAGATAGGCATTCTTTGAAGTTTTCAGAGTGAGCGTGCAAAATTTCAGTTTCTCCCGACAGATAGCGTATATGCAGCAATGAAACAACATTGCAATGGCATCTGTACGTGATGTACGTTACAAGCAGCATGTCGTCATTGAATTTCTTACTGTGGAGCAAGAAACGGTTGGAAACATTCACAAACGTTTATGTGCAGTTTATGGAGCATCAGCATTCGACACAAGTAGGGTTAGTCGCTGGGCACAGAGGGTGAGGCCATCAGGAAGCTGTTCGGTGGAGCTCCAAGATTTGCGGCGGTCGGGGCAGCCTCCTCGGTTGTCATACCTGACAAGATGCAGCGTGCTGATGCACTCATTCGTCAGGACCGATGCAGAATGACTCGGCAGTTGGCGCTGGAGCTGTCAATTAGCAAAGGAAGTGAGTGAAATCATCCATGCTGTTTTACGGAGGAACACAAAGCTCTGAGAAGAAAACATTTCTTTTGAGTTGCTGCAACATTTTGAAGCTGAGGGGGAAGTTTCTTGTCCCGGATTGTGACAGCTGATGAAACCTAGGTGCACTATTTTGAACCTGAAACAAAACTACAATCGATGGAATGGCTTCATCCGCACTCTCCACAGAAGAAAAAATTCAAAGCAACTGCTTCTGCTACTAAGATCGTGATCACTGTGTTTTGGGACTATGATGGTGCCATACTCGATGTGATACCGAGAGGCAGCACCATTAATTCTGAGACATATGTGAACACATTAACCAAACTCAAGAAGCGCTTCCAGCGACTTGGGTGCCATAACAACCCAGCTGAATGTTTGCTTCAACAAGATAACGATCGCCCTCACACCAGTTGAGGACGTTGGAACACATCACGAAATAGGGTTGAACAGTGTTACACCATCCACCTCACAGCCCTGACCTAGCACCCTCAGACTTTCACTTGTTTGGACCATTGAAGAATGCCATTCGTGGAAGACATTTTGAAGATGACGAAGAGGTGATTCGCACAGTGATGACTGCGTGAACAGAACAAGGACAAGACCCTTGTGTCTCTCTGGAGGAAGGCCATAGAACGGGACGGAGATTATTTGGAAAAATGGGGAGTGTTTCTTTCCTGTGTACAAGTTTCATTGTGTTAAATAAATAATTGTTGAAGAAAAAAATTGTGGTGCATTACTTTCTGGGCTACCCTCGTAGTTGGTTATTTTGCTTTTACAGTTTGTTATTGCATTAATATTTAATAGGTTTATTTTACTTCATGAACCAGTTTTATTTTTCATTATTTTAACAAAATTAGAGGTATCGAACCTTAATTTGTTTGTCAGTTTATACATAAGTTTAATTTTTATGATATCTTTTAGGATATATTAAATATAGAAAAAGGATACATTAAAGATGATTCCATTACCCTAGAAGTTCATGTTGTTGCTGATGTTCCACGGGGAGTCAGGCAAGTATTTAAATATTCATAGTTTTTTATACTGTACAAGGAGTGGCAATTAAATACCTGGACTAATACAAATACAAATGGGAAGTCCAAATGAAAATTCTGTTTAATATGATTCAAAGTAATCTTCACTGGACACAGTACACTTGAGTAAATTTGTAAAAGTTTGTTAAACGGCTTTCAAAATCCTCGGATGAAATCCTCTTGATTTCCGACATCAAAATTTTCTCAATGTCTGAAACATCTTGAAATCAGGTACCTTTCATAGCGTTTTTTTATCTTTGGGAAAGAAAAAGGTCTGGAGGGGCCAAATCCAGAGAATAGGGCATGTGGTTGAGTTCTGTGATGCTGTGTTTGACCAGAAATCGCTTCACACTTATGGTGTTATGTGACCGGGTATTAGTGTGAAGAAGGACCCAACTTTTCGTTTCATGAAACTCTGGCCTCACTCTGCGCACTCTTTGCACTAGACAACCCAATACAGCTTCATACAGTTGCTTATTCAGTTTGGCTAGGGGGAACAAATTCATGATGAGGCCTTTACTGTATCTTGACGATACTTGTTAGCATGTGTGAGCACGAATCCTTTACGCTACAAAAAAATAAAGAAAATGTCCTTGACTTGGTTTGGATTTCTAAAAGAATTAGAAAGACCTTTAACACTATGCTGAGACCTCTGATGGTTCTTCCCTTGTTCTTGGTTTTATCCCATGGTGGTGATATCATGAATGAATTTTTTGAACAGTCTTTTCCCGAGTAGGTCCGTGATAGTGCATTTGCTGTATCCGTTTTTCGTTGTGATGTTCTGAATGAAGGAAATTTCCTGATTGAAAAGTTCTTGGTTAACTGGGATATTGATGGCTCTGTCTAACATGGAAATGAACATTGTAGATTGTTCATGATGGAGGCGCAGGATTTTTGAGGCTAAAGTGGTCGTGAACGGATTAGTGTGAATTCCCCCTTTGCTTATGTTAAACAAGTGAAGAAGGAAACAAATTTTCAAAAACAACGCTTATGTCAAAATTAGATACACATAGCGCCTGTTGTGTACACTTTCGATGCTCTGAGAGCTGGTGGACTGTATGATTGATTGAATAATGCCGGATTGATAACAAAACAACTTTAATTTAAATATTTGTGTATATACATGGTTGATTGTGGAGAGCATTCGGTTTCGAGCGTTCTCTCTCCCACATGTCCAGAAGCGCACTGCCCGCTTCCCTTTCGCTCCGTCCCCTCTGAAACTCAGTGGAGTTGTTGGAGACAGGGGAGCATCACATTTCAGTCGGAGAAAGTTTAGAAGGGAGTTGAATATTTCAAGTTTTAATTTAAAACAAAAAATGCACAAACAGCGCCATCTCTTGAGCAAACAAACAAATATAAACCAATACTAAATGGAAATTACTACTAAAAATATAATATCACTTCCCTTACACTCAACAATCCTGATCACAACAATCAAACTAATCATATATCACACATTGTATTAGATTACATTGTTTTATTTTTTATTATTATATCTTCCCATTCATTCAAAAAACTTTATTACTGAAGATGGGGAAAAAATCCCGAAAACGTTATAGTTCGTTATTCATCTACATGTTACAAATCATCGATCTTTCGTCATAGACCTTCTTCACCTGTAACTGTGTGCTCCTCTGTGTTCGTGTAACATTTCTTCATAGATCTTCGTTTCTTCTGTGTTTCTTCTGTATTTCATCTGAGTTTCTCCACAAGACCTTTGTTTTTATTTGTGTAATGTCCTTCAACATTTACTTTATCATTGGGTGACTTTTTTCATTGTTTTATATTACTTATTTTAATTTATTTATTTAATTAAAGGAGTTTTATTTGTCTTAAATAAACATAAACCAATTCTATTTCATATTAATACCCCCCCCCCCACCCCCTTTGGATTTTTTTGAAAAATTTGTTTTAGATTCATGCGTTGTCATCGACTTTACATGTGTGTACAAAATTTCAGCAAGATCGGACTAGTGGAAGGGGTTGAAATATTGATCACAAGATTTCATCCATCAAACATACCTAATTGGCGAAAATAATATAAGCGTTGTAAAAAGGGATCACACGATGTTATCCAGACGTCATGGTAATGTTATTGCTTAAGTCTTACTGCATGAAATTGCGGTTGCATGTAGGTGTGTCAGGCCAGGTAGCCTGGGGTTGAAAATTGATGCCTGGGCTCAAAACATGTCATGATGAACGACCAGGTGGTGTGAAACTAGGGAACTTGTGAAGCCACAGTGTTGTCTGATACTGTGATTAAGTTGGGATTAGTTGGTGAAGGTTAATTTTGTTAGTGTATATATTTTAAACTAAGTTAAAAGGGGCCCCTAATTATATGTAATTAACTGTACCAATTGAATAAATAACTTTGTCACTAATACCCACCAAGATCAAGTTTTCTTACCCCCTAAAGCTCTAGAACTCTAGTTGACCGAATCTCACGCGGGGGCAGTGGTTGCCGTTAAGCGACCCCGAGAGGTAACCTCTTGTTCTTGTCTGCAAACGCTTCTCCTTCTGTTTTTCTAGGATTTTTGGCACACAGGATATCACATACCACTCCTGTACCATCATTTTGTTTCAAGCACAAGAGTGCACACATGGCCAATGGAACAGCAGAAAATTGCTACCATCACCTTCCAGCACTCCAACAAAGTTAGCATTTTTGTGGGGGTCCATGCCCTTTGGAGAACCAATGTATGGATTGTTTCTTAGTTTCGGCATCATGATGATAGACCCGTGCTTCGTCCCCGTGCAGATATCGTTGACATGTTTTGATGCTCCCTTGTTGAACCTTTCGATCATTTTTTGGTACCACTGCACTCGGGCTACTTTCTACTCTTGGGTCAACAAACGTGGGATCCATCACCATGAAATTTTCACAGGCTGCTGGTGTTCATGCAAGATTGTTTTAACCGCTGATGATTCGTTGCCCAAGCTTGCCTCAATTCGGGAATAGGTTACTCGATTGTCATTTGCGATCATATCCGACACAGTCCATATCTTTCAGACGTAACTGTAAGGTTCGTATTCAAGTGAAATTTACCCCTCTCAAACTCGTGATACCAAAACAAAACTATGAATTTACTCAGAGCTTTGCCAGGAAATGTCTGTTGTAAAGTTTTATAACAATCCGACAGTTCTAAGCGTTAGAATAATCATAGAAAATCGTATCGTGCCATGCCTGCTGATACAGCTCAACTGTGTTTTATGTCTGTCTGCCAGTTTGCGGCCTTTAGAATTGTGCCTGCGAAAACAATGCAATGTGGCACGCTTAAATCTTGCATGTGACCATAGGATAGAGTGAAGTTCTTGGAGAATGTAAAAAAATTTAGTGGGATGCGTGCAGCGTTTCTGGCTATAAACTTTTAAAGTGCATCTCTTATGTTCATCTGTTTTTATGATTAACCTTTAAAAATTATTTTATGTTGATTAATAAGTATTTTAGATATTATTTAGTTTTGTTTTTATAATTTTACATTAAGTCATACACTTGACTTACAGGTTTGTTATTTTAATTTCTTCTATCCACTAGGAGCTCATGGTTCCATTCAGTGAGGGACCTGCGAAAGGACGAGGAATTGGCTGACGTTGTTCTGGAATGTGACGGAGGAGAAATCAAAGCTCATCGGGTCATACTGTCCTGCAGATCAGTCTACTTTAAGAAAATGTTTACAAGTAATTTCAAAGAATCTCGAACGAATCGAGTAGTTTTACCTAACGTCCATTTAGATGTCATGCATACGATTCTGGATTTCATTTACTTCGATTCCACCGTCAAATTAACCAAAGAAAACTTGGATCATGTGTTAAAGGTTCATCAGTCGTCTCACATGTTTGAAATCGAAGACCTCACAAAACGTTGTTGGAACTTAATTATGGCATCGCTGGACAGTGAGAATATAATTGACATCTGGAATGCTGCTGTGCTTTACAGAGAGGAAAAAGACAGTTCTGTTATACTGCAGTTTTGTTTGAAGAATTTAGGAACAATAGTTGAAAAGGAGAATTTCTTTTATTTGGAAGTTTCACAGTTCAAGCGACTAATAAAAGAAATGAGAAAAAACAAGATACTAGTTACAAACAGTGTCTTAGGTGGAATCATAAAATGGTATGAAAATAATCAAGTTGAGAAATATGATATGCAGGAGTATCTTCTTCATCTGAATTATAATTGCGTTACAAAAGACTATATGAGACAGGTCACTGAAAATGAATGTTGTCCTTTTACAGAGTTTTTTTTCAAGCAGTACTTTCTATTACGATATAAGGCATCACCCTCTAATTGAGTGATCCAAAAGAATCTAATTTAAAGGCAAAGAAATTACGTTTAAAGCATAGGCTGTCTTTGAAATTTTACAATTTTACCGTTTTCATTGTTACACAAAATCTGTAAACAACTATTTAATGAACGAGGAAACTTCTCTAAAAATTCTTCGATTTATTCAATAAACCAAATGACAAAACCACCACAGCTATCATTTCTCATTTGTGCTGACATCTTCATTCCAATTCAGGTTAATGGCAACCTATACAGGGTGGTCCATAAGTCTGTCCCCCCCTTTTATTTTTTGAACCGAAGCAGATATGTCAATTTT
>JAHWFO010045024.1:1358363-1372776 GCA_023313115.1 Rhysida immarginata | reverse complement strand
AGACAGACCAAAGAGACGACCAATAATGTTGGAGTGCTGTTTGTGTGTATAATATTTGTTTAACTGCTTATAGAATGTCTTCTCATTATTTGCGAATAACTTGTTCTGCTGTTTGCGCTGAGTGCATGTTTTGTATCTCTTCAGGCGTTGTGTTTTTGCAGCTAACTTTTGTTTTAATGTGTCCATATATTCTGTAATGTGTTGATTGTGCTGCTCATGTCTGGTGTGTGTTTTAATGTTCTTAAATAATTGTCTGAGGCGTTTGTTCTGCTTTGATGAAGTGTTGTTTTTAGTGTACTGTGTACGTCTACCTAACAGCTTGCGGATTTCGTCAATCTCGGACTCAATCCGCTTTTGCCATTTAGGTTTCTGTTGGGTGTATAATTTTTGTGTGTTCTTATGGATTGGTTTCCTACCCAGTGTGGATATAACTGTAAGAGCCCCAGCGTAAATAAGTAGGTGTATGTATTCTAAAGATAGATTTTCTTCAATGTATTGGGGTAAGATATATGTGTTCATGTAAGATAAAATTTCCCCTGTTTTGCTGTTTTTGTTTATTTTAGGTATACCTGGTCTTTGTGTGGGATCTGTTCCCGTGTAAACTGTAAGGTATCTTTGTAGGGTGTCATTTAATGTTTCAATAAGTTTGGTATTCGTGTTGTGTTATGGATGAATATCATGGTGAAGTTCATTGTTGAGTGTGTGTTCTACAAGTTCATTAGTGATGTCAATGTTAGTGTTTGATTCTGTGTGTTGAGTGTCGGTTTGTGTAGGTGTCTCGTGTTCTTGTAGCTGCTGTGCAACTTCTTGCTTTATTTTCTGTAGCGTGGGTAAGGGTATTAAATTGTTCATAACAATTGTGCGACGCTGATCTGCAATGCGTTGTTCAGTGACTGTGATGTGAGGATATGTCTCTTTGAAAATGTTATATAAGCGTTGTCTGTACGCTGTAGTGTCAGTTTCCAATTTAGTGACTGCGTAGTAGGCTCGCATGATAAAACAGTTTATGTCATTGGTCCATTTCATGCGTTGGCGTGGCTTGCCTGCCTTAGTGGTCCAGGGCAAAGAAGCTCTTGAAACACTAGGGACAGGTTGTGGCATTGCAGTAGCCGAACAGGGGTTGGTGCTGCTTTCGCCACCAGTGGCCCTGGGAGATTGTGGCATATTTTTCGAACGTGAGCCTCTGCCTAACCCACGAGCGCGGACCTTGATAACCCGGGCGACGTCCGAGCCGGTATCAGATAAACGCACTAGCACTAATCATAGCGATCACCAATAACTGGGTGGATCTGTTAGCCATCTCCATCATCAGCAGGCCCTTGGTTGATGTAATCAGCTCTTCAGCCCTACTGGGTCATCTGGACCCTCAAGATTAATCTAAGGGTAGAGCAGATGAGACCTGTTAACCAGGGCCATCCCCCCCTCGCAGGACGCGGACGTAGGACCACACGAGGGTTATTATTATTATTATTATTATTATTATTATTATTATTATTATTATTCTTCCATTATCTCTGTAAATGGGTTTCCCGTATAACTAAATAAATAAATACATGTAAATGGTTTCTTTATTAATGATTAAATGTGCGAATGTTAGATGATTACAACTAACCAATTATAATATTTATTTTGAGTATTACCAGACATGAAAATTCACGTTTTTTTAATAAAACACATTGCAAAAATAAGAACATATTTTCTCTTTCTAATCTCCTTTGTTTCTCATATCAATGCTGTTGAACATTGTGAACAATAGATGGCGCAACCGCCAACATCACATTTATATTATTATATTCTATTAAACTCGTATGAATAACTTTGCGATTAATATGTGTATCCTGACTTTAAGTAATATTTGTTTGTTTATTATATTTTATGCTTTGTTATTTTTTCCTGCAAATCCGTTTTTCCGCTCCCTGAGAGGAGGAGAGCATGGCAGCTAGTATTAATCGTCCTAGATGGAAGCTTTGTAGTAGCATGGTTATTAGATGAAGTAGTAATCGTATCTTGTGCTCACAAACGCCATTATTTCAAAAATTTAAACGAATTCTGCACATGAATACAATCCTGGACGCATTCTTTTCAGCGTGAATAAAATATTTTATATTATTCGAACTAACAAAAAAATTATTTTTTAATAAATATTATTCGAGCAGTTCGCCACTTGAGTCCGCTGTCATCGGATTGACGTCTCTCTCGAAAGCGAAAACTCGTATCATCTGAAGTCGATCTCTCACGTAGTTCCTGAAAACACATTTCCATTCTGTTTCATATTTTCCTTTTTTATTGAATTTTTCGTCATGACGTCAAAGTAAGTTTTTCTAGCCCCTATGGTTCATATATTTTTTATGACATTTAATCAGGGGCATATATATATCAAATATATGACTGAGCACAGACAATACACATCTTCATAAGCTCCCGACTACCTACTCACTTCCGTAAAAGACCTTTACTTTCCATTTTCACAGTGTAGAACAATTTGGACTTTGATAATATTTTTCTACAAAGAGCTGCATTATTGTCATTTACATATTCTCACTATCTTGTAATTAGTCTCATCAGGAATGGATGAAAGGGTTCATCCATCGCTGGTCTCATCGATGAGCGGAAAGGGTTCTGTTTTCTCCTTAATCTGTGGTTCTGCATAACCGATGGTGGTGCCATCTGTCAAGGAAATGATGAAAGTGGGCAAATATTAATATTGGAGGAGGGCCCGTTATTACATTTTGAATATCCCCATAATTTGAGGAAGGTCTAATAAAATTGAAATTGTGTAAACTTTAAGCGCAAAATCACAGATTCATGACGCTTAACTCAAAATTATCAAGAAATTTTGTAAACAAAAGTAATGTAAACAAAGAAAGTGCAGCGTTATATAATTATCGAGGGGAAGTCTGGGTTCTTAAAAATGATCCAAGTTGGCCAATATTGTCTTTGAAAAAAATATTCATTAGTAGGAATTTTTTTTTCCAGTTGAAATTCCAAAATGTGATTAAGAATACTGTAAAATGTTTAGCCAGTACTCTAATCTGACGAAGACCACCCTTTAGCACATTTCAGAGTACTCTCCCTCGGGTTCTATACAAAATTTCAACCTTCTAAACAAGTCGGACTTGCATTTTTTCCAGTTCTGAGTAGTGAGCTCCAAAATGTAGTCGTACTCTGTTAGGACATGATCGTCACTGTCGAAGTGAACCGTCTGAGCTTCCTCTTGGTTGGGGGAAACAAAGAAGTCGCAAGGTGCTAAATCTGAAGAGCAGGGGGATTCTCTTGTTCCGGTCTGTGGATGTTTCTCCTTCCATTTTTCTAGGATTTTTGGCACGCAAGATGTCATATGTCACTACTGTAGGCCAACCAGGTGGCCGAGAGGGCTAGGGCGTAAGCTTTCTAGTTCTCGAGTCTGCCTGGTCGTGGGTTCGAATCCTGCCGTGGGCATGGATGTTTGTGTTTGTCCTGGGCTGCGTACAAATATAACATGTGTAAAAGGCGCAAAATGACCTTAGTAGTCGACGCCAAAAAATTCTAAGAAATCAAACCAACCACTCTCCTGTACCGGTCTTTTTGTTTTCAAGCACAACAGTGGAACAGAAGAAAATAGCCACCATCACTTCCAGCACTCCAAGAATGTTTGCATTTTTGTGGTTGTCGTGGTCATATCCGACACAGCGCGAATGTTTTGCGGGCGTAACTGCATCGGCTGCGAAGTTGACCATCTTCCCCTCTTCGACTCGCAATACCAGCACGAATCGGTGGTTTTAATCGGAGCTCTGCCAGGAAATTTCTGTTTTAAAGTTTCAAAACAATCCGACAGTTTTGTTATTTTGCCAGTGCACGAGCTTTAGAATTATGCCATGCGAAAACAATGCAACATGGCATGCTTAAATCTTGCACGAGACCATAAGATAGAATGAAATACTTGCAGAAAGTAAAAAAAAAAATTGGTGGGATGCGTGCAGCGTTCTTGGCTAAAAACTTTTATATTCCCTCTGGTATGTTCATCTTTAAAAATTATTTTATTTCGATTAATAAGTATTTTAGATATTATTCAGTTTTTGTTTTTCATTTCTCCTTAACTTAGCCGATTATGAACACCCTTTCCCGACAATCAGATGGTGTATCAGTGGGTATTCCATAAATATTTACATAGGAAACGAGCGCAAAAAAGTGACGGCATGACTAGAAAAATTAATGAATACGTACGAGCGCTTTCCACGGCAGAATTTAGTGTCGTATGCAACGGTGCAAGACGAAACGCTACCACGGAAGAGATACCATCCCAGCCGTTCACTTGACACAGTCAAAAAGACCAGAAAGATGGTAGCTCAGGAAAACCCTCCGAAACAGAAGGCCATGGCTCAGAAGGCAGGAACATCTGCATCAACGGTAAACAGCATAATTAAATCAACTTAGGCCTGCGCATGCTCCATAAAGTTGGGGTCCATGCTCTTAATGAATGTCACATTTGTGAACGCAAAACCAACGCCCACAAACGTTATGAAGGCTAACGCGGGTGAGAAATGGCGGTTTGTTGTCATATTGGATGAAGCGTGGGTTTACCTCATAGATTGTGGAAAACTTGGTGCAATTGCCTACCGTCTAACAGATGCGAAAGGCCGGACTGATTAGGTGCGCAAATGCAAATGTTTTCTGAAAGGCTTCATGGTGGTGGTAAGGCAAAAGGATGGCTTCAACTTCGTCGGATGGAGAAAAACGTTAAGTTGATTGCAAATAACTACCAAGAAAACATTTTGAAATCTCTTTACACGGAGGGGATCCGGCGTTGTTCAGAGAGGAGAGCAACAAAGTTTGTGTTCTTCAATATAAGACGTCCACCACACGGCATGCTTAATTCAGAATTTCAAGGCATAAATGGAAGAAGAGATCGGTATTAGTGCAATACTCTTCTCTGCTATCCCTGTCAATTCATCTGATGCCTTCCCCATGGACGTGTGTGGTTTTGGCCTTCTCAAAAGGGATTTCGGATGGCGTCGCCTCTAAACCATCCCTGGACTTTGGAAAGTGTGCAAGGAGGTATGGAACGAAATTCCTCTTGCCGTCCTCCAAAAAAGTCCCTAACATGGAAATTACGCTGCCAGGAATCAGGGAACACATTGAACATAATCGATGGTGGAGAAGTGGCTTAAACATGAAGTGACAAGCATCCAAAATCGGCTAAGTTAAGGAGAAATGACTCTCTGTATATTGTTACATACGCTTGACTTACATGTTTGTTATTTTCATTTCTTCTATCCATTAGGAACTCATGGACACAGTCATCTCTCGTCCATTCGGTGAAGAAACTGCGAAAGGACGAGGAAATGGCCGACGTCGTTCTGGTATGTGACGGAGAAGAAATCAAAGCTCATCGGCTCATATTGTCCTGCAGATCAGTCTATTTTAAGAAAATGTTTACAAGTAATTTCGAAGAATCTCAAACGAATCGAGTAGTTTTACCTAACGTCCATTTAGATGTCATGCATACGATTCTGGATTTCATTTACTTCGATTCCACCGTCAAATTAACCAAAGAAAACTTGGATCATGTGTTAAAGGTTCATCAGTCGTCTCACATGTTCGAAATCGAAGACCTCACAAATCGTTGCTGGGACTTAATCATGACATCGCTGGACAGTGAGAATGTAATCGACATCTGGAATGCAGTTGTGCTTTACGGAGAAGAAAAAGACATTTCCTATATATTGCTGTTCGTTTTGGAGAATTTGGAAACGATAATCGAGAAGGAGAATTTCTTTGTTTTGGAAGTTTCCCAGTTCAAACGACTAATTGAAGAAATAGGAAAAAACAACATACCAGTTACAGACAGGGTCTTAGCTGGAATCATAAAATGGTATGAAATTAATCCAGTAGAGAATTATGATATACAGGAATGTCTTCTTCATTTGAATTTTAATCACGTTACAAAAGACTATATGAAACAGCTCGCTGAAAATGAATGTTCTATTTTTACAGATAGTTTTTACAAGCAGTACTTTCTATCACGGGTTGTTGAATCGCCCTCTACAGAGAGTGATTCAAAAGAATCTAATTTAAAGACAAAGAAACTAAGTTTAAAGCATAGGCTGTCTTTGAAATTTTACCGCTTTCGTTGCTACACAAAATCTGTAAACAACTATTTAATGAACGAGAAAACTTCTCTAAAAATCATTGACTTATTCAACAAACCAAACGACAAAACCACCACCGAGCTACCATTTCTCATCGGTGCTGACATCTTTATTCTAATTCAAGCTAATGGCAATCTATATATCATTGGCGCTGTTCCTTTAAGTTGTCCCGAGAATAACCCTTGTAAATCATTTATCCTGTATGATTGGGAAAACAATAAGATTTTAAACAAACCATCGCTGCCTACATCCATTAAGAATCCTGTTTACACTGCCGTTCTCGACGATTATATCTACGTTGTTGAAGGTTACAGGGAACTGCCGGTCATCCTCCGTTATTCCATCAGCCAGCAGCACTGGAAAATCATTTTCATCAATTACGATTCATTCTACATTGTCGGATGTGCCGTTTTGAAAGGATCATTGTATTTCTTAGTCATGGACTCTTGCAACAAAAGTCATGGTTTGTGTAAATTAATAAACGAGTCAATTGAACCAGTCTGTAAAGTTCCGATTCCCTCTTTTGATGGGGATTTTGTCGATATCTGCCTCGAGGGAGACACACCAAAACGAAAGCGCCATTTCGTTCAAAAGATATTCGTTGCTCACAACAACAAACTATTTATCTTCCTGTTTTCTGACAAGAAGGATATGAAGTTGTATGCTGTGTCCGACCCTGAAAACATGCGGTGGAGAATTAAATCACTAAGCTATTGCTTTTCAGAACACGATCGCTTAACATGCTTTTCAAATTCAGATGATTCAATCTGGTTTTACTCTCACTCCAGCAATAGAATCTTCTCCTTTCAGGAAGACGGTGAAGGTAAAATAGAACAAGTAATGAATGTCAGAGAGCGGTTTTTTGATGATGAATTTGAAACGCTGAAGTTTCGTAAAGTGGAATACTTGCTTGCTATTTGAACTGAAACTACAGAATAAATTAACTTTCTTAAAAAGTTGCTCAGCCATAGTAAAGGTCTTACCCTGAAAGGATCTCGCTATCAGAAGTGGCAAAACATTTCAAAGTACCTACGATCGTGTATACCTGAGATGAGAATTTAGGGAAGCAAGACTCTTCACAACTGCTTTATTACGTTCGTTTCAAATCAAATTTCACAAACCACTGATACCAGAAACTAGGGAGATTTAGCAGGCAACTGATTTCACCTGAAAAGTTCTCAATCTACAACCTCATGATAAAAATATTAATTCTTATTAAACAACTCTTTAAAATATTACTTACCCCACAAAATGAAAATGGGATCACTTCATTTACATAGAAAGTTTTTTATGACCAATTAACGCATAAGGACATTGATTTTCACCATGGCTAAGACATGCCTGCCAGAAAATTAATTATTGAAAAACGTCACCAAGGCATCTTGAACTGTGATATAGCAAAGTTTGTCGGTATTCATCGTTCAACTGTTGGAAGAATTATTAAGACTTATGAAGAAACTGGAAAAACTGGTGTGAGAGTGTGGCCGGGTCGTCCCAGAAAGACAACAAAAAACCCAAAACATTGTACTAAGGAGTATTGTAAAAACCGCTAGAACGAAGACTGCTGCCATGAGAACTCGAGAATGATGCAGCATCATTAACGTAAATGTGTCCGAAAGATTGACAAGACGACGTCTCGCAGAAATGAAGTATGGCTTTCTTGTTGCAAAGAAGAAACCACTTACGGCTAAAATGAAAAAAGAAAAGAATGGATTGGTGTTAAAATATCGCAGCTGGATTGTTGAACATTGACGACGAATAATTTTCAGTGATGAAACCAGAGTTTGCTCATTTCAGGATGGAAGAAGAAAAGTTCTCCGTAAAAAGGGGATTTGCATTTCCAAGACAGTGAAATTTGCCCGTGGACTCATGTTTTACGGAACGTTGACAGCTGCAGGACTGGGAAACTTGATTATTGGGAAACTAAGTGTAACTTCATCAGTTTACCTAATCGTTATGGATGAACATCTCTTCCCTGATGGACAGTACGTTTATCAGCAGGATAATGCACCAGCACACGCAGCCAAGATAACCAAACAGTACTTTGAAGACATGGGAATTGAAGTTTTGGACTGGCCTGGAAACTCTCCAGACCTAAGTCCCATCGAAAGGATGTGGGATATAATAAAGAAAAAAAATTAAGCCAACCTTCCCAAAGACCATCGACGAAATAAAATCCAAAACATTTCATGCTTGGTCAGAAATTTCTGAACATGAATGCTAGGCACTTGTGGACACAATGCCTAAGCGAATCGAAGCGGTATTTAAAGGATGGTTCTATTCATTATAAATTGCAGTGTTGCAGAACTTTTGTCACACACCTGCTTTTTCATTTCCTCTAAGTTTGTAGGAAATAAAATGTTTATTTTTCCTGCTTATTTTATTCCTATGTAACAATAGCCGTAGAATCCATTCAATATAGTTTTAAAGTCGTACCCCTAACATATATTTTATAACTATCGCTTAAATGTAGAAGCACGCGCAAAAAATCGAATGTTGCAGGATTTTTGTCATGAGGTTGTAGATCCTTAGTTGTACGAATATTGTTACTGGCTACTGAAAGCATCACTGCAGCCATCAGAACTTGTCTGGATACAAAAGCACGCAAACATGAAGTCGCTATTACGTTTGCCACGAATACCAAACCAAGACCACGGCACTGGTCTGCTAGAGGCTACACAACCAAACAAGCACTTGTGAAGTCTCCTCATCATTGAGACATTCTAGTGCCTCTATCTCTTCCAAGATTTCATATTGTATTCATGTTTAAATTAAAAAATATGCTGTTTTAATAAATTTGTAATATAATAGAAAATGTTTTATAAGGCGATATTTACTTTTATTAAAAAAAAAATTCATACTGATATTAGTTAAAGTTAAAATATAATTATATATAATTGAAAATAATTCAAGACAATAATACCTGCTTTTCAATGTCCATTTCTGCATAGGATCAGAATCCGCCTGAGGAAAAGAAATAAAAAATGAAAACTGCAGGAGGTGGAATCTGTCTGCTTGCTGATGAACACAATAGCTGTATAAGAATTTTTTGAAACAGAAAACCTAGACAGCTGGGTTCTACCTTTTGGTCGAGTTCAAAGCACCTGGTGCATCGATTCTAGTCAAAAACCTAGTTCTATTTAGAGTTGATCAACTTTTGCTGGAAAGTAATGGACGAATGGTAAGTAAATGTAATCCAGCAATTACAGAGGGTTGACCTCTTTGAGATACCGTTCCTCTGTCATCTGTTGTATTCAATGTGATGTTCTCGGTGCCCTTTTTAAACATTCAGAGCTAAGTCTTATGCTTTTTTTTTGTGCTGGATCCGTACCTAACCTCAGGTTTCTTGTTTTTCAATGAAACCGATAAAATTATTCAAAATTGAGGTCTGATAAATTAACTCTCTATGGTAACGTAAGCAAAAGATGCCAATAAATTGTGGACACGATAACAACAACACGAAGAAAAATAGAAACCACAAATTCACATAGAAATTTTTTATTGATCTTCCGAGTATCTGATCCAGTTTCCTGCTTCAACTTGATGATACGGCTGACAGTGGCTAAAGTCACACAAACCACTGAAGCAATCTGATGATGCGTCTTAGCTGTGTGTTCGTGCAGAGTTACGATCTTCGTACGTTTCCTACGTGTCACATCCATCTCGAACGGCGGTTGAATCATTTGGTTAGGTTTCTAAAATCTGCTGAAACACTGTAGCTACAAACGTAATGATTGCATCTGCCAATGCATACGTCGGCGGTCGGATGGGATTACAAAATTAATGGAATACGGTTGCTACTGATGTAAAGATTGCAACAGCCAATATTAAAAATTATCGAACTGGATTTTCATGTTTGTTTTGATTACAGGATTAAGAGTAGTATAGAAAACGTGCTTTGTTTCAAATAATATGCTCTAGGGCGTATACTTCAAACAGGGCCGGCCCAAGAAAAAGCAGTTTCTAATAGACACTTTTTCGAAGTATCGCAAGGGGTATATTGCACCAACTTCTTCGCGTATTTTCTATAGGCCTCTCAGGGCTGCAGGTCGACTGTTTCCAAGCTTGCTTTAAAAGTATCCAAAGCAACAGAAGTCTGAGGGTGAGGCTCTGGGAATTAAACTGGGATGGATGAAGATGGAATCTCCTTGATTCTGGTGCCTGTTTCTTTTTCTGCACAGTAAGCCTGTGAAGAACATGAGGTGTGTCTCAATGCCTTTTCCATGTGGATATGTATTCGAAGAGCGTGTGTACCGTAGAAACGGGAACCTTCTTCTTGGTAAATTGAGTATTACTTTCTGTCGGAAGTAGGCCGCGTTGATAGCCACTTTGTGCAACTTGAGCACACTAAGAAGCTCCAACCATAAATCCTTTGGAAAACTTCTCCTTGCATCGTGGTTTATGAAAGTAACCAGTCTTTTGCCATCTCTGTGACAGTATGAATAACTGGTGTCATCGAAGTAACCTATCCTTCATCTAGGGTGGCCATCCATTGCCGCGTGTCAAGTCCAAGGTAGTTCGTAAACGTTTCTGGTATTGGCCAACCGTTAGTGGATGTGCCATTCTGTCAGACGATGGCAACAAGCCTTATGCTGACACTGTAGTTTCAGTTTTCCTCGAATGATGTGTAAGACATTTGTTTGAGTCATTTTCAGCTACTTGGATATATGGAATTGTGTAGATGGGTTTTTAAAGGATCATATAGCTCGAAATCGCTTCATGTTAGCTGTTACGGGGGGGCTGGGATCCGTTTCTGGTTCGTTTTCACTACAACCCTGGTCCTGAGGTGGAAATAACCTTTACATGCAATAGGATCTTGCTACCTGCATTTTCTAATTATTATTACGACGGAATAACTAAAATCTGTGTCAGAAGGGCACATATGTACCCTTACCAAAACGTGTTAAATTTACCAACATTTTAGGCTTAACTTTATCAGCTAACTACGTTGACATGTTCTACAGTGCACATGCTTTAATTGTCACAGATGATATAGCCACGAGGAGATCTAACCTATAGATCTCTCTTGTATAAATTAGCAGGTGATGCAATTGATCTTGCCTGTAATGTTCCAATTCCAACGACTAGTGAGAATAACATAGTTGAGCGCCACAATGGACTTAGATTGATACGAAGCATTTTCATTCATATGATATGAAAATATGTGCTGTGTTTGATCCTCAGAATGTGCAATGAGGAGTTATAAACTGAATTATGACTTTTCAGAGCAGGATAACTTATGATGCTTTTCAAATTCATGTTTCTGTAATCACTCTTTATATAGTATTTTCTATTAGTAAAGTAGAAGAAGCACTCAATTAAGGGAGCCTGTTTTTATTAAAGAACTTAAAAGAATGGAGCTTTCATAACACAGATTCTATGCTACTGTTCGAAACAGATCACTAAACCCTTCCCAGCCTAACTTCGCCTCTGACCTTGGGATGGCTTAATTAATCATTTTGATTACAACGACTATAGCACAATTATTGAAACGCCCCTAAATGTTAGCTTTCTTGCGAAAACACTGACTCCTGAATTGTACAATCCATTCAAATTCTACCAAGATGCTGCCTGGTGCCCAGAGATGACTTTAGTATGGGAGAACTTGATACTAAGTAGGCAGTAGGAGAACTATAGGAACTTGTTAATCCTGCATATTTGAGTGGCATTGCATCTCTTTTTTTGGCTTCTTGATGGTCGGACATGTTTTAATTTTTGCTAAACCTAATCTTTGCGTATGAGGCCTTTTATTGGATCGACAAAAGGTAGATAAATCGAATGATCAATTGCCTATAATGGTCTATAAACAATTCGCTCTACGATCCCAATATGAGATAGAAAATTTCGCTTTAGTTTCTCCATGAGAGATGACTAATCTGTGATTCGAAAAGTACATAGAATCGGCGGAGGACTGAAAAAATGATCGACGAGCAGTGGTCTTAATCATGCGAATGTTCCAGTAAGCTTAGCTAATCGAAGTCGTGTAATGACAAATCGAACTGAACTTGTTAGGAAAATTATGCAAGGATCTGCCACCCATGCTTGTAAGTTCAACGTTTTCCAGTACTTCACACAAATTAAAAACAAAAGATCATGGGCTTGCTTGACGAGCAGCTTATCCGGCGACCTGCATCATTTGATGACCAAATATGAGCGAGGCAAAACATTCCGTAGCAGAGCAGCAGAAAACTTCACTGCACTGTAGCAGATTTGGCGACAAGATGCCTTCCAGAATTGGCTGTCCGGTGGACCACGATCCTAACTAACCGTTCTTCCCTCGTCCCCCTACCCCTCCTTGCTGGAAACCACCACAGTGAGGTACGATGAGATGTCGTTTGCAGCCTGCGATGATGAGAAAATCCAGGATGGGAAACCCATGCAGAGACTGAAAGATACGGAGTGCGTTTTTTATCTCTTTGTGCAACAGCGATGAAGAAGGCCTAGCCAATTGACAGCCACACAATTTATGACGACTGAATGAATATCGTTGGATGAAACTGTCTCGATAAACTTTAAAGATAAGTGGAGAGCGAGAGAGAGTTCGTTTTTGTCCGAACAGGTTGTAAGTTAAAGTTCAGAAAGTAATGGTAAATAAAGGGACAAACAAATAAAAGGAAATTAGCGAGAAAAGGTATGCTAACTAAAAAGGCATAAATAAACCAGGCTTTGAGGCAGATAATTTAAAGTATCTATTAGATCAAATGCACGTGAACGGCCAGAAACTGTGAACACTGGATTACTAAAACAGAAAGTGAAAACACGAAAATGCAAATCCACAAATCCTCGTATGTACATTTCACTGACAACGTCAGCTTCGTCAGCTGCTTCTTCTTCAGAGAACATAGACAATCGAACCTCGAAAGTTAGGGTATATAGAGTAATAACGAAGAGCAGAAAACATTATTTCTTGCGCAAAATGGAATCCATTACTGGCAACCACGCCTCACCCGGCATTGGACCATGATCAGATGGTCTATTCCTAACGATTTCCAACGACTCAAGGAACGTCAGCAACTTAGGATCACTATAAGAATGGATGATTTTAAACCTATCCCGATCGAAATCGTGCCCCTTCCTTAGTAAGTGGTCGGCAAATGATGACATACCCCGTCATCCTTATATTTAAGGCTCGCTGTGAATTTCCAATATAAAACTTTGGGCACGAGCCACACCCAAACCAATATACCTCTGCCTTTTTCTCCTTGGGGATAATGTCCATCTTGCAGAGTTTTTCCTTGAGGGTACTGCCGCTCCTGAACACCACTTTAAAATTGAAATCTTTGCACGTTTCCGTAGACCACGATTGAGATGTTTGTTGTACGGGAGTACAAGTGTTTGCTTGTTCCACTCTTCATTTTCTTTTGTCCTAAGGGTCGTGACCTGCTGGATTTTTAGGGTCTTCTCAATTTTATCTTTGAGTTTGTTAATGGTTTCCTCCCATTAAACCTGGCAAGGGTCTTGATGGTATCCAATTCTTTCTTCCTATTTTGATCCATGAGAGGGAGGAGAGCAGCTCTTCTTAGTTGGTGACAGAATGCCACCAGCTTATGGGCGTGACAATGGTTAGAATCGATCTACTAAAAGCGGGAATGTAATTAGCTTTTCAGTGAACCCCGAAAGCCAAATTACCATCCATTCAGGAAATCATTAGGTCTAGGAACGTCAATTTTTGGTCACTTTGTTCCTCCATGGTGAAATGAATATGGGGAACAAGGACTGCATCGTAGGCTGCAAACGACATCTCATCTTACCTTCTTCACTGTGGTGGTTTCCAGCAAGGAAGGGTAGGGGGACGAAGGAAGAATGGTTAGTTAGAATCTTAGTCCACTGGACAGACGATTCTGAAAGACATCTTGTCGCCAAATCTGCTACGGTGTGGTGAAGTTTTCTGCTACTCTGCTACGGAATGTTTTGCCTCGCTCATCTGTTGGCCACCGGATAGCCTGCACATCAAGCAAGCCCAGGATCTTTTGTTTATAGTTTCAGTGAAGTACTGGAAAACATTGAACTTACAATCATTGCCTGCTGAATATGCAAGGATGGCAGATCCCTTGCATAATTTTTCTAACAAGTTCAGTTTGGTTAGTCATTACACGGCTTTAATTAAAAAATAAAAAATAAATAAATAATAATTAATAAATAATAAAATCAAAATAAAAACAAAATAAAAAGCGGACGTTTCAGTTAGAGACTTATCGTTTTTGCTTAGATAAAGGATAGTCTCTATCCGAAACGTCAGCTTTTTATTTTGGTTTTATTTATTATTTATTTATATTTTATTTTTT
>JAHWFO010045024.1:1262162-1353363 GCA_023313115.1 Rhysida immarginata | reverse complement strand
ATGTTTGTTAATGTGGATGAAACCGAAATCTCTAATTCTCTGGCGAGCATGCCCCCCCCCCCCCCCCCCCCTCATATATGCGAATCCAAAACAACCCCAATTTTTTGCCTCCTCGAAATTGGGAAAAACTAATATTATATCCAGATAAATATGGTAATAAGAAAAGCAAACTTCCATATGATACATTGTGCTTTCGTTTACGCTGTGTCCACTGCCAAAAAAATCCTAATTAATTAAAAATTCAAGTTTTAGGCCTTTTGCGGTGAAAAAGAACCAATCTTTTGTGACATCATTTTTCATGTCGTCCATTTTGTGATGTCATGGCACTTTCAAAGCAGTCAACTTTGCTATATGTATTAACGAATTATAGTAGGCTATACGGCTTCCCCGTTATGTCACGTTATCAGATAAGATGCAGTCAGTGGTGCCATCTATCGCTGTACAAAAAACTCGTTATATTGCAGACTCGACTTGTTGTGGGGGGTGAAATCTTGGCTCCCAAAATCTGCGACATAACGGGACAGCAGTTGTCTTGGGCTCATAATATTTAATGAATTTAAGTTTTTCGCAGAAATTTTTGTCTATATTTATTTCTAAACACACAATAAATAGGACCCTAACAAATTTTGGTCTTAGACCCAATCAGTCGCTGTATGTATTGTAATTGCTTATTAACTTTTGATCGAGATAGTTGATAAATAAAGAATTTGTTGTTTTAAAAGGATTTTCTAGAACAATGTAAGTTGTAGAAGAAACAGAGACTAGAATCAAATTTTTCAGTAACCATGGTTTCAGAGGTGGAAAATGAAGCAGGGGAATATGCCACCATTTTAAACAAAGGTGAAAACGTAATAGTTAGGACTCATTTGACCCAGTTGTGGTGTCAATAACTAAGATGTTTCTTCCTAATTTTTTATCTAGTTTTAAGAACTAGGCTTTGTTTATAATTGGGATCTTTTGTAATGGACACCCACAGATAGAGTTCAGGAACTTAAATAAGTGGGTTATTTCTGTCAGTAGATGTGAGCCATTAGAGACTAAATACAAAATATACTTACCACTTTCACTTCTACGGTCTCGGCTGGAGTTGAGTTTAGGCCTTCCTCGACCCTTACGTGATAATGTTTGTTCTTCGCTATTTGATCCATCTTCGCCTTCTATTATGGATGTGCTTGTACTGGAAGATGATTTGTGTTGTCTAGACCGTCTGTGTAACTGTTGGAAAAAAGAAAAAAGGAATTTTTTCTTAAAGTGCATATTAAAAGCAGTTGCTTTAATAGTGTAAAATTTTTAACATAAGAAAAATATAACAGAATGAAGGATACAACCAAAATTAATTCTTTTCTTAAAGTGAGCCTTTAGTCAAAAAAAATTTTTTGATATATGTATTTTATACATCTGAGCCTGAAAACACTAGTCCACATTGAAAAAATTTAATATCTACCTTTATTTATTAATAAACAGCATTTTTAGACAAAAAATTATAGCCAATGGAGGCTGCCATCTTAACCCGAATGCACAAAGGAACACTGAAATGTTGTGACGTTCAGTATGGCCTGCGCAAAACAAAGCCAACTAGATGAGAATGCATAGCTTGCAGCAGCCGATCTAGTTTTAAGAAATAATATGGTTTACTGTATTGCTTATGGTCATAATAATAGGTCTACGACAAATAAAAATTTGCAGCTGCCATAAGTTTCCATTAAAAAAAATCAACAACTGTTGAAGCAATGGTTGCAATAATATTAACAGGGGGAACTGTCCAGTAAATGAAATAGTAAGGATATGTTCGGATCATTTTACTGAATCCGGTTATGAGAGATTTCAAGGGAGAATTGTTAGGGGCCGCAAGAAGCGGCCTTCGTCTCCTGAAGCCGGATGCGATACCGACGGTTTTCGTTCATCGGCAACCTGAACAAACACCAAGGAGAATACTATCCGAACAGCTCCTGAAATACAAAGACCGATTTGAAGTAAATTTAAAATTCAAAATGAAATGTCAGTATTTCTTATATACAGGGTGTATCAGGTTCGATGGTCATGATACAGGTACCTAGTGTGATCCTTTGCATGATTACAAACTTAAAGTTCCTAATCGAAAATGTCGAAAACTCAAAATTTAAATTGCGTTGTTACGTCATTTATGAACTTTCCGCACCAGCAGTTCATTAAATTCAAAGGGGCGATTACAATTAAATTGGCGGCAATTGTTGAGATTAAATGACGTTTTCAACAGGTTTTCAGCAAACTTCGTGTGATATATAGACCCTTAACATTTAAGTTTTGAACATTTTGCATAAGGAACTTTAAGTTTGTAAACATGCAAAGGTTTACGCTAGGTACAATATTTTTTGACTAAAGGTTCACTTTAATAGAAAGTAAACTTCTCAATACAAGATTTGGGGCACAAGTCATGGCAACTATTTTTTTTCTCAGAGCTAAAGGCTGGTATCACAAAATGTCATATGTCTCAAGGAAACCGTGCATTCGTAGTATGTTTCCACAACACCAGAAAGCTCTGTGATTTCCTGCTGTTGCACAGAGAGCAATGTTAAGTCAGTTCTTAAACCACTGTGCTGTGGATGTAAAATGGGATTTCTTACCAGTAGTCTTGATTGATTAATAATTAATCTTCTATATATATAAAGAAGGATGTTTGTTTGTGGATTTGTGGGTTTGTTTGTTTCTTATACAATTCTGCAGTTTTATTCCGATCTTGATGAAATTTTGCATACTTGACCTTCAAACCATGAGGAAGGTCACTGTCTACCTTAGATTTCGGAAAAATAATAATTATCGATAAAAAATCGATATTCATGGTTATGGCAGGGCATATTAATGAGAAATATCTCATGCCCAACAATGCAAGGCAAAGTTTGTACAACAATAGGTATCAACAATGGTATCAACACGCAATTCACAAACACTATGCATGGACCAACAATATATATCTCATGACCAACAATGCAAGGCAAATTTTGTGCAACAATAGGCCCGTCGTGTTCGCATCAACAATGGTATCAATACTCAATTCACCAATCCAATAACAATGAGCACAAAATGATGCAATGGCAGAACATTCGTTTCCAAGAATTATAACAATGAACATAAAATGATGATGCAATGACAGAAAAAGCTATACGTGCATTTGAAACATCTGAACAACGGGAGTTTCGAATAGAGCAAGAGGGTATAAGATCTTCTGCGTCAAGGGCAAGAAAAACGTGAGTCTTAAGTATCTGGTGATGCTCCGTAGTGGTGAAACAAGTCAAGAAGAGTTTAGATAATCTCCCGGTATATCACCTAGAATTCCTGTTTTTCGTGGAATGGATAGTCCCTTTGCTCTGTGTTGTATTGATTGAGTTATTATTTAACCAATTGGGAATTATAATTTAATTTTTTGAGAATGTTTTGTAATTATCCCGGGCAACGTCGTGAGTTATTATATTTGCGACAAATATCTGCTGTGAGATAGTATATTTGCGACCTTCTCTTGCCATGTAAATCACGCAAATCCCATTTACCGTACTATATTTACCTGAATCTATTGGGTATGGGAAAAAGTTTCCGCCCTTTTCAGAAAGATGCGCTAATAGTACTAATTTCATGTTTGATGGAACAGCTACTTATGTTATGAAGGTGCAATTGGGAGCTTTAAATCAGAGTAGTAAATATTTTTTTCTGCATCGAAAATGGCAGCATTTACTCCAATGAACCAGCATTTGCAGGAAATGTTACTCCATTACTGTACTCTGAAGAAAAGTGCTGCTGAAACGCATCGAATGCTTGTTGATTTTTACGGCGCTCATTCCATCGAATACCATTTGTAAAGGATGGTTTCGGCGATTTCAAAGTGGTCATTTTGATGTGAACCAAATGATTCGAAAGTTATGTCATACACCTGGTGGGATCAGAAGGGCGTTATTTATTATGATCTTCTAAAATTCGTCCGAAACCATTACTAGGCACAACATCACAACAACAGGCCCTACATTGCTCCACTACAACATGCTGCAAAACTGGTTCAAATGACTTGGAAAGATTGAATTGGGCAATCTTGTCTCACCCGCCATATTCACCAGATATTGCTCCTTTGGATTTCCACTTATTTCGGCCTATGCAATCGGCCCTTTCCGCAGAGTAGTTAACCTCTCGGAAAGGGACTGAAAATTGGCTAATGAATGGATTCAGTCAAAAGATTCAGATGTTTCTTTCTTCAAAGAATTCGTTTACTAACTGAAGAAAGCTGTTGGTTCCAGTGGGGCGTACTTTGAATAAAATCAATTTATATTTCTTTGTTTAAATAAACAACTATTTTGTATTGTTCCCTTACCCAATAATTCGATCTGTTTTTTTTTAGAGGAGGAAAAAAGCTTTTATATTGAAAATACAGAACTTTGTGTGCATGTGATGACATCCAAAGTCTGATAAAAGCTCGTGCGCAAAATCTCATCTAGTCTCGCCACATCTCCTGCTATCCGTAAATATCTAAAATAAGCACCTACATTACTTCAATCTCTTGAGAAAAGGCCAAGAAAGAAGAAAAAGAAAAGCACCTAAACAGAGATATCAATATTCAACGTTTTAGGTGGTTTAATGAAATGTTGTTGTTTTTTTCATCTGTGGAAATTTTTATAACGTGATATTCGTTAATGTGGGTGAAACTGAAATTTATAAACTTTACTTAAAAATATTGCAAGATTATTAACACTTTAAAATACTTAAATTTTAGAGAAGAAAAGTAGCTTTCTTTCACCTTTTTTAACTGGCTTTCAATTTCTAGGGCATTGTAGAAATCTGGTCTTTCTCGTTTTATGCGTTCTGTTCTTCTCCTCTTAGTTTCTCCATCCGTTTCTTCTATTAAGAAAATGACAGAAAAAATTTATGATAAAAAGAAAGTCGGTAATAAATGTCACTTTACATATGATAATGTTCTCAAGTCACCAGAATGTTTTCAGTCTGGCTAATTAAACAGAAAATTGTATAACAAATCACAATATTTTTATTTGTCCACCCTACAATTTTTTCCTTATTTCATATATTTCATCCACAATATTTTCTGAGCGAGATGTAAATATAATGTAAAAAATAAACTTTTTCTTAAACAACAAAATTCTGTTGAATTACATTGGTCGACAAAAAAATACCTTTTGTCCGCTACTTTGACAAATGTAGGTGTTCTGGACTAAATTGAGTGTGCTGAATCCAAATCTGAACTCCAAATTTATGTATCATGTCAGGATGTAAAGTTATCTGGACTTCTTCCTGCTGTACTTAGGGGCTGTTAGCAACGAACTTGGTGAAAGATTTCATCAAGAAATTAATTTAATGGAGACAAGATACCAAGGCCGTTTTGATCCAAATATGATGGATGACTTTTGTTGGTATCTGAAGAGGGAAACTAATGCTACGCACACACTCCAGACCAAATCTTTAAAACATATTTGAATAAATGCTTTTAATCATCTATTTTATGGAAATATTTTTATGAAATCTAAGCTATGTTTAACATCATTTTAAATATTGCTTAAGTTTCAGTTGTGTAAAACAGTCTCATAATGAAAAAAAACTTAAACATTGGTAGTTTCTATAACTCAAGATCCAGACATGATAGAGAAATTTGGAGTTCAGATTTAGAATCAGCACAGTCAAATTAGTCCAGAACACATGTTTTCCCCAGTAGCAAAAATGTTGTTGACCAGTGTTATTCAACAATCAATATTAAAATCTCTTTACAGATACCCGAAAGTAATGCCATTTATTTTTTAACAGAGGAAATATGAGGGGAATCCAAAAATAACCGGATTGAAAGCGCACTGCCGTTTCTAGGCGTAGTAGAGAATTCTCCCACTAGGTAGCTCTAGTAGAGACCTTCCCAAATCAGTTGCCCAAGCAGTGTCTGCTAGGAGGTTAACCTTTGATCGTAGTGTTGTTGTTCTCAACTGTTCTCATTTGCCACCTGCAAAATCGTTATGGCAGATTTAAAGAAACAAAGAGTGTGTTTGAAATTTTACTTCCTGCTTGAAAAATCGGCAATGGAAGCTAATCAAATGCTTCAACAGGCATTCAAGAAGGATGATATGAGCTATAAACAAGTTTTTGAGTGGTTTCGATGTTTTCAACGTGGTGAGATGAGTGTTGAAGTTCTTGCTCGTTTTAGGCGTCCATCATTTCGAAATGACGAAAACATTGTGAACAGCTATTTGGCCTCTCAGGGATGGACTATCGTTCCCTACCCTCCGTATTTGCCAGACCTAGCCCCGTGTGACTTTTTTCTATTCCCGAGAATGAAAAAAAATCTAAAAGGGAAGTGTTTCTATGAGGTGGAGGCTGTAAAAACAGCTTTGCATCAAGCACTGAACGATATCAAAGTTGAAGAGTTCCAGAGGTGCTTCAAACAATGGGAAAGAAAACTGGGCAAATGCATTGAGTCTAATGGAGAGTACTTTGAAGGAGACTGAAAGAATTTTGTAACATCTTAATAAATTAACTTTTCAGAGCAAAAGTTCTGTTATTTTTGGGTCCCCTTCGTATAGTCGCTTTGTAAAAGTAACATAGTCAAAAAGAAGGCCGAGTACATGCATAGACATTGTATAACAAGAATTGTTCCTGTGCACGTGCACTACGTGCTACCAGTTTTACAAATAGATGCTGCTATCACATCGTCTATAGTGGAAGAACAGTGAGTTGTTACCAGGTTTCTTTTTGCAAAAGTTAAGAAACCTGATGAAATTCATGCGGAAATGATATAAGTTTACGGTGCTGACTGTCTGGCCTATTCCAATGTGAGCAAATGGTGTAAAATGTTTCGGGATAAACAGCGTTCTGGCGTCAGCAGCAATACCAGCCATTATAGAGGACATTAACAACACAATCAGAGAAGACCATCACATTTCCTTGAAAGAAGTGAGTGAAATATGTCGAACATTCTATTGGCCAATTCAGAACCTCGAGGGCTACTTCCAGTTCAACTTTCACTGAACAAGGTAAGCACACCGGACAAAAAAATTAGTCATCTGCTGTTAGTAATGCCTTGCACATCCTTTTGCCTTAATTACAGCTTTAATGCGCTTGGGCATTGATTGTATGCCTATCTTTAGATAGTCCTGATCTATCTCCAATTATGTTGCAGGCAGTTTATCCCGCAGGTCGGCGATGTTAAGTCGGATGGTAATTCTTCCACTTAACACAAGTTACTCCAGGTGATTCCACAAATTCTCTACTAGGTTCTGATCTGGGGATATGGTGGGCCAATCAAGGTGCTGCATGGTCTGATCATGCTCATCAAACCATTCTTCCATGAATCTAGCTCTGTGAATCCTACAGTTATCATCCTGAGAGTAGATATGGTCTAAGTCTTAGACACCCTTGACATGATCCACAAAAGGCAGCACTTGGTCATCCAGAATGTCATGATAGTGATGCCAGTTAAGCATGGTGCTAACTTCGACTAGAGGTCTCTGTTCATTGCAGTAAAAACTTGTCCACAGCACTACAGAGGCACCATCCACCTGCATCACAATCAGGATAAAAAGCTTCACTGCTTTTTCTTTACACATGATGTTGAGCACCATTTGAATAAAGACAAAACTTTGATTCATCCGACCAAATCACACATTTCCAGTATCTGCAGTCCAGTTCTGAAATCGCTTGCACAATGTACACTAGCGAGAATCGGATTTCGTACGTGAGTATTCTCTGTGGATGCTTGATGAATTTTACAACGGACATGATTTCTTGTATTTGACCAAAGCTGATAGTTAGGAAACACCTCAAGATAGATAAAGAGAAGATCCTAAACAACCAACTCAGTTTTGATAAAAACCCAATACTTGATGCAGTCAACAGAATAATAAACCCGGAAATGAACATAACCAACAACATCTTGGACGAAAGCTCTTAGTTTTTTTTTTTTGGCTCTTGGCTCTTAGATCCATTTTTGTTCTAATAACCACTTTGGTTCTTATATCCAGTTTTGCTCTTTTATACAGTCTTGCTCTTTTAAGAATAAAGAAATAAAAACACTCTTTGACCACAACAGAATGTGGTCAAAGAGTGTTTTTATTTCTTTATTCTTAATATTGTAATCCACATTTTTCCCTTTATTATTTTTTCTGGTATTTTGCCTTTATTTCACTCTGTTTTAATATTGTGCCAATTCCCGGAAAAAGTTTGTTTAGTCTTGCTCTTTTATCCAATTTGGCTCTTATACATATGTTGCTTTTTTTAATGTTTAATTTTTAATACGATTGTGTATCCAGTCATCATATATATTTTTTCTGTAAATACTTTTTACCCTATTGACTGTAAGTCCACCAATCAGAGTTGTTTACTTCTCTCTGATTGGTGGACCCCTTCCCATATATATTGGGTGTTGTAGCCATTGTAACTCTGTAGTCATTCATAGTTCCTGATGATGAGATGATCTCGAAACGCGTTGAACAATAAAGATGCTACCAATATTGCTATTTACCTAATTGGACCTTTTCTTTTATTTAATAATCAAGTCAGCAATATAGATCAGAATGCAACCTCTGAATGTATGAGTTGATTCATAAGTCATCGCAACATGCTCCAACGCAGGAATATAACTATATAACTTTTTATATACCGCATGGGGTAAGAGTGCTGTGGTCTGCACGTGGTCACCTTCCCCAAATATTACAACAGGGAGTTACGATGCATACCAGTATATTAATGCAATTTTGGACAATGTAGGATTGCATGACAACTTTTCCTAAGAAATACCATATTTTTTGGACCACAAGTCGCACTTTTTTTTCAAAAATTATTAAAATAGCAAATACAGCATCTATATGGAATTTACAAGAAAATTCAAATGTTTGGTCTTGATATCTTTAAAAACATCAGTTAATAGCCAACATCGTTTAAATGTGCAGAACAGCATCCCCTAACTTCCTTAGCCAATATCATTAAGACTGGGTCGCATTCATATTCTGCATTTCTTTACTGTGTCAATTCTAGTTAATGAATAAGTAATTTGCCTTACTTGTGAAATTAATAAGTACGGATTTCATGCGGTCTCCAGAGTACTATGCTGGTGGACATTATAAATAGGCGGCCATTTTGAATCACTACTAAGAAAACTTGGAATCTTACCACTAAAGAGACTCTTTGCTTTGTTTTAATGGCAACATTCCAGGTTTTCTTATTAGCGATTTAAAATCACTACCTGTTTCTGATGTCCACTAGCACAGTAGTTTGGAGATTCATTTTTCTTCGTGAAATCTATAATTAATAACTTCAAAAGAGTAAGGCAAATCATTTACTCATTAATTAGAGCTGACAAAGTAATAAATGCAGAACATGAATGTGACCAGTCTTAATCACTTTTTTTTTCCTTTGCATACAAAACGAAGAACGATGATTGAGGTATTAAACAAAGGGCTTTTGAACAGGCTTCTGACATAGTACACTCACATTTTGTTAACGCATGTTGTTTTATTAAAAATTGCAGTTAATTAAAAATAATGAACAAGTTGCCCGTTAGTGGATAGGCAGCTTCCCTGCAAAATATTGAAGAGACATGAGACTCAATAATCTCGAAGACTGCAGTGCAAAAGCTTCGCATAGAGATTAAACTTTACTTCTCTCTTTTCAGAGAGGAGAAAAAAGGGGGGAAAAAACAAGATATTTATTTTTTAATGAGGTTTATCATTAATTCTTAATCATGTTTATTCAGGAATTATGGAAATTAAAGGATTATGGGGGAGGCCGTGGCCTGGTGGGCTTTCACTGACCACAACTTCTGTGAAATTAAGCTACATCAGGCACGGCTAGTCACTGGATGGGCGACCATCCGTGATAGCCAATCTTCACCCCCCCCCCCCCCCCTGGCTGCTGCGACCATCATACAGCAGTCGGGAATCCAGGTCCATCCAGGGACCCAACTCGTCAGCCTCTGGCCATACAGGCCCTGGATGGACATATTGGATCCCAATTCATAAATAAATAAATAAATTATAGGACGATCTAGAAGGCTTTTATTTATCACACCATTTAATGTAATTTATATATTATTTTGTTTCACGATTTTTCTTGAAATTTCATTAATGCGATTTTATTTAAAGGAGCAACTTACAGATTGGTAAATGTTAATTATGGAATATGCTCAATTTACAAAAAATCAATTTATCATGTGATTTTCAGGAATACGTTACATTCACAGAATGAGAGAACATAAATTAAAACTTTTTAATATCATTGTTTTTCTGTACAGCATAACGAATAGAATTAATAAGTGTGGTTACTCTCTAAGTAACCAATGCTAAAATCAGGCGAGGCGGCGGGTGTGTGAAACAACAGCATTGCTGTCGCTGTCCTGCTTGCTGCAAATGGAAATTTCACATTTCGTGTTTAAGTTTCTGTCGTACGTTTTATTGCTTCACTATTTATAAGTGAGAGCATGTTACTATGTGTTAATAGTGTAATTTGTATACAGTAGAGCCTCTGTATAGCGAAACGCAAGATTAACGTTACGCTATATGGAAGGACCATAGGATTAAATCATTAAAAAAAGCATTAAATCAATAGGATTTTTGCCAGGACCACAGATAAATTACGTTATAGAGATAATTTCACTTAATGGGCATTCTTATACGGAGATTCTACTGTATTGCTTGCAAGTCTAAAACAGTATTCTTACTCGTATTTTAAACAATTTATTCATTGTATTTACTCGTACACCTATCTTATGGCAGCAGATAGGTTTACTTCATTCCTTCGCAGTATGTCTGACTGTCATGGTCATTGTTCATGAAGATCACCAGAAATTGGCCCATCTAGAGCTAGAACAGAATCGACTTTCAATTAATTTCATTTTAATTGAAAATTAAATTATGACAGCAGAATCATAGAAAAAGCGTGGCCCTTTGAAATGAACTGGGTACACTAGGCTGTTTCCATGTGGATATCAGTTCTTTGCTGGCAAAAGATAATCCACTGCTTCTTAGTCGATTCCGATTGTAGAAATCTATGAAACATGGAAGTTTCTATCGGATTTCTTATTTACAGGCCCAAACAGATAATAACTTAAAGGCATTCTGATAGAAAAAAGGCAAGCAAACTCCTGCGTTATGTAGAATCGAAATGAGGCTAAAATTGAAAGTGGTTCTCGCAGCAGGAAATGACTAATTCTTCTGAGAGGACGAGAGGGACAATTTTCAATTTTCCGAGGCATTTTTCTTAATAAAATATTAGGATAAACCAAAAAATTTTGAATGATATAAATTTTATGATGCTAAAAACCTGCGACTCGCTGGTCAAAAACGCACGCAATGACATCATGTGGATGTACCACACAACTACGCAGGTACTTACACTTATTAATTCTGTTCGTTATGGTATAACGTGATGAAACATTTCAAATATTTGCAGCACAATTATGTTCCAATAATCAATAATACCTGTATTAGTGAAATTCAGCATTAAACAAGCATAATGTTACAAACAAATTTAAATTACGTAAATATATACACATACACTATATGTAAGCTAAAGTTAACCTGAATTGTTTTTTCCACCTGTTTTATGAATGCTTATCGGTCTTCGAGTGATGAAAAACACGTGGCCACATGGACATGCTTTACATGCTACTGGAACCTAATACATGTAGAGTGTTAAAATTTAATATAATAAAAGCTAATCAAAACTAAAAAAATATCACACATATAAAATGTTATGGAAACTTTTTAACTATTTAATTTCTACACCATTTAAGAAGTCTCAAAGTATGCAAGAAATATTTAGAACTCCATATTATGTACAGTACGAAGTTTGAAATGCTTTGCTTCTGACATTGGATAAAGTAAAATTCATACCAGATCTTTTTTTTTTAAATTAAAGATTAGATATTTCAGAGAAGATTTAATCATCATTTCTAGTGCATGTACAATCTGACAAAATTTCCACGAGTATTAGATGCATGAAACACTTCAGCATAATAACTGCCTAACATAAATTTAATGAAACATTAACTATAGGAAATTCTACAATACAATGCTAAATCGAGTAAAAACATAACAGTGAACTTAACATTAGTCAGCCTATAACATCTACCTAATCCATCCTTTAACTCAAAATTCCTATGAAATAAACCTTTCAACCGTATAAAACTTCCCAAGAATATATGGATGTTTAAAAAGATGGAACATATTTCAAATACAGTATTTATGTCAAACAAACTATAAAAGATAGAAACACATTCCATAGATCACTGGATACAAGAAGAAAGTTCAAAATTTTTAAAGCTCACTTAGAAGTTCCATTCAATGTTACACAGGTTCATGCTTCTTATTCATAGGAGAATAGGAGGTATCGCAATAGCGGTTTCCCTGTCTAACCCACTCCTCAGAGTATGTCTCATGTGCAGCGCATGTGCCATATGTAGTTACTGAGGTGATTGTGGACAGAATTTCAAAATGGAGGAGTAGCACATGCTGTTCTGTTATTATATTTGAAATATGCTAATTATTAGCTTGTAACTCATGGATACAATTCGTATACTAGAAAAAAGAAGAACTTAGTCCTGTATCCATGGATAGAACGTCAACTTTCATCCATTCCCTCCACTTTCTGAATGTAGAAAAAGAAAACTGTATTTGGATTTAGTACAAGAGACACATTGCCCACAGGAAGGAGAAAAAAATTTGTATTGCGCATGTCTAGAGCTGGAGCATTGTAAGGAAGCTGCATACCGCAATACCTCCTATTGTTTTGTGGTTTGCAGTTTACATAGTATGAATCCATTGCTCAAATGAAATATTAAGTCCACTATTAGTTCAACAGCTGCCACATCATAAAAAATTTGTAGAAGATGGTTGCATATGCAACTGGAAAGCAGTAGTGGTTCTCACACAAATTTTCTATGAATTTAAGCCACTCATAAATTTGCTTATGACAAGGCAGCTATTTGTTTAACTGACAGTAGAATTCATGTTGCACTTGAACTTGGACACTTCACAAAACAACTTCTCCTGTGGCATCGCCATTTTCTTATAAGCAAGAATCAGTGCCCTGCATGGCGTTGAATGGAACTTCTAGGCAATTTCTAAATCTTTGAACCTTCAAAATAACGGGCATTGCTCAATCAGTCAACATCATCAACTTTTACTTAAGCATGCTTTCCACTGAGTGGCTATTCAGCAACTTGGAATGTGCAGTAATTTGGACACGTTATAAAGTTGCCAGAGAAGGTATGGTTAGGTTAGGTTTTCAGTCATTTTCCATTTAGGGATTTTCAGGTGTTTTCCGACTCTGGTCTGATTTGTTTGATTGAGTCACTTTGGAAAACATGGTGTCTGAAGAAGTTGATCTTCAAACAACTGCTGCTCTCCCGAGACTATGGAAAAGACGGCATGGCCAAACACGATTTGTTTAACTATAGGAGAAACTAAATGGTGGACGAGAGATCTCTGGATGAATAGCAAATTTTACACGACAATAAATATTTTCATTACATATCCTTTCAGGGTAGCACTCACTAATTTTACCACATACAATATCGGCCACATTGGTACTTTGACTTTAATACTGTTATCATCCCTTTCTTCACTTAAGAAGAAATAGATTTATTGCATTTTTTAAAACATATTTATTAAGATATTTACATGGGAAAAAATCACAAAGACTCTAAAAAATTATCTGTAGAATCTGAAAGGACAGATTATTTATTGCAAGTGTTTTCTTAAAATGATGAGGAAGTTAAGTGTAAACATTTTTAGCTAATGATCACTGAAAAAGCTACGTAACAGAAAAGCTTTTAACAACAAGTTTAATAAAATCAACCTAAAATTAAAGTCAAATGATCAATAAAAAGTCAAGTCAATTTTGTATGACATGATTTCGATACAACTTCATATAACAATCTGAAGAAACCCAGATTTCGATAAGCTGTGACTTATTTACAAGATAATAACACAATATCTTAAATTCATTTCTAACTAAACTATTATGAATTCTCCTCTATTAGGAATAATGATCTATATCCAAATATACGCCAATCCTCTAAAATTCTAAGTTACGGGGAAGTAAACTCTAAAAATGAAGAAAAAAAAAAGAAAAAATGTTACCTCTTTAAAAACTGAGTCATGAAAGTCACACTATTTAATTTTTTGGACACTCCTACAAATTAAAAAAGATCCCCCTTAATGTGGTCCATATATAAAGGTCCAAAACACAATGCACACAAAATGAACCCTACATGAAAGAAAAGACATCATCAACCTTATCTCACAAGAAATTGCCATAGTCTTCCATTATATGAAATAGCTCGGATAATACTGTTTCAGCAAAGAGATACATAGAAACAGTTAAAGCATGGTTCTCACAAGCAGAAAACAAGAGAGCAGCAACTACAGCGTATTTTGTTCTGCTTTTTTACATTCTGCTCATGGGGGTATTTCACATGGCAGAAACTCAAAAAGATGAGGTGGCAGAAGTATGCTACCAAAGTGCCATCCCTTGTTACAATTTGGCATTTTTGCATCACATCACTGCACTGCACACAGTACACAGTTTGTTCATTCCTCATCGAATTTTTGTATTCAATGTTTTTTTATTCAAAGTAATTAGTTCAATTGTCTTTCTCGGCTTCTTCACCTTCGTGACCTGAGTGTCTGACATTTTTATTTTGTGTGTGTGAGAGAGAGAGAGAGGACATCACTGCAGAGATCATTTTCTATTGGCTAAGCAACCAATTTTGCTGTGTTTTCTGCCACAAAAGTGGAACTCAACCCAACTCAAAAAGCAGGAGTTTTCTGTCGGACTGAAAGACAATAGCAGGAAGTGACATCTTAAAATTTTTTTGCTGCCGTTGTTTTACCCATGTGTGAACCATATTTAACTTGTAACAACCTTTCAATTTATGAAACAATAACTGTAGTAAATTGGAAAATTTAGATTATATTTACAGAATATATTAAACACTTCCGTACATGTTAAAATGAATTTAGGAAGAAGGAAAAAAAAAATAATTTGATAAAGATTTGAACTCATGCCCACAAAATGAAAGCCCAACAGCTTATCTTGTACAGAGGGTAGATCATCGCAGAACGAAAATCTGCGGCATTTACTCCTTCGAGGGAGTTTTGCACCATCCCGAAATGATAGTAGCAGCCGGGACCGACAACTTAACGTGCCCTCCGAAGCATAGGGGGTTTATGATGGAAAAGCTGCTGGCAGACGAACAAACCAGTGGCTATCATCAGCTGCTAGACATCCAGCGCTGGTCACTCAGCAAATGGGTCAGACTAAAGTCCCCCAACACCTGTGCCCCAAATAGCCGTCCTACCCAACAGTGGTCCTCAAGCCACTGGCTGTCACCCAGCCAGCAGCTGACCGTGCCTGAAGTTGCTTAGCTCCATCGATCAGCGAGCCAACCGACGAGACAACCAGCTTACCGCTAGACCATCGTATGAATATACAGTGGTACCTCGCATAACGAACGCTTCGAACAACGAACAATCCACATAACGAACGCAGGTTCAGGGCGAAAATCGACTCACACAACGAACCATGCCTCACATAACGAACTGAGCACATGCGCTCACATGGCTTCGTTTTGTCAAGGTTCGTTGTGTGAATGGATTTTCGCCCCGAAACCGTCCCACCTAACGAAACGAACAGGTGCGCTCATACGTGTTTGTTTTGTTGCATTCTTCAAATCTGCAACTGTCAAAAAATCAAGGGGTGATGAAAGCACAAGTAAATCTACATGCATGTACATGTATAGAGTCAGAAGGAGATGAAAATCTATAGTGCAAATAAAAATAGGCCTAAAAGACATTGGAAACATTGGATTTGGTGAGTGTTTTTTTTTTTCTGTTTCAGGAGTTTGTCGCCAATTTCTTTTTTCCTCAGGAACGAATTAAAGTCTTTTCCATAGGTTACTATGTAAAATAGAATCTTGCATAACGAAATTCACCTAGTAACCAATTAGGTTCGGTATATGAGGCACCACTGTAGTAAAATCGTATCTACAATTCGGATATATATATTAACTGCACACATTGGTGATGAACTTTTATCTCGGAAAATTTTGAGAAATGCATTGAATGGCTTTGCATAGAAGTTAATTGGAAACTCTACTTATAGAATTTTTTTTATTAAATTCGGTGATTTCAGGGGACATGGAGTCTCCTTGTAAGATCTATTAACTACCCATATAACATTTAACAGAGCATCGATTAAAAAAAGAATAAAAGGAACAACTTAAATACATTACACATCAAGTAATATACAAACTGATAAGAAAAGAGAGTATGTGCAAATAAAAAGTTCAGGATAAATTTAAAAGATTTGTTTGCTTTTTTAACTAAAGGTGAATTCACAATAAAAGACATTTGAAAAAAATAATATGAAGACCTTTGATTTTAGACATTTTGTCGAATATACAGAAAAATACATGACGAATTTCCTGAAACTTCATGGGTGTAAAGAGCATGTTACACCTCATAAATTTCAGCAAAGGTTTTGCCCCAAAGGCAAATAGGGGGACTAGCAAAAAGTGAACCGAAAAAATAATGTTTGGAATCACCCTGTAAAGAAATAACGTTTGAAGTGCATTGTAGCAGTAGCATATGTTTATGAGGCTTTTTTTTACTTATGTCTTCATTTGGAAATTTTACACAAATTTTTACTTTATAACATGCACGGTTTTCAACCCAATGCTGTGCCATTTTCAGGAAATTTGACAAGCTACAGTAGAGACATGTGACGAAATATGAGCATTTTTACTAAATAATGTTTAACTGCACATGCACAAGCATTACCAAAATATCTTTTGCATAATTTATTAGCGAAATGTATAGAGCTACTCTTATAAAAAGCCCAAGCAAATATTGTGAAAATTCAGAAAGTTACTGTCGATAGAATGAATTGAATATCAGTTGCTCTCAAAAATAAACAAAATGATAAGGGGGTTTTCTCCAAATTTGTAGGGTCATTAGAGCGAAAAAGGCTGTCATAAGAGCAAAAGGCAGGCCTATGGCATATTGATTTCATATCAGCGTAAAGAGAAGTTGATACTGGTGTCCAGTCCAAAAAGAAAAATTTGGCAAAAAATCTGTGTAACACTTGCGATCCGATTAATAAGTTAAATATTACTTATAAAAATGCTCATATTTCATCAATTATTTTATATTCTAATATTCTGATTGCAGGATGTTTTCTCTACTGTAGTTAGTCAAGTTTCCTGAAAATGGCATTGCATGGGTTGAAAACCCTGCATGTTATAAACAAAAAATTTAGGGGGGAAAATTTCAACTTTTTTAAGGAAACCTTTATATCACCATGAATATACTTGTATGTGCTATTCTCATACAAATAAACAGAGATAAGTAAAAGAAGCCTCATAATCATATGTTATAGCTACAACACATTTCAAGCATTATTTTTTACAGGGTGATCCCAAGTAAGATTATTTTTTTTCAAATTTTTGATGGTCCCCTATTTGCCTTCAGGACAAAACCTTCGCTGAAATATATGAGGTGTAATAAGCTCCTTACAGCCCTGAAGTTTCAGGATAATTCATCAAGTAATTTTCGAGATATTCGACAAAATGTCTAAAATCAAATGTGTTCACATCATTTTGTCCAACCCCTATACAGTTAAAAAATCTATTGTGTTTGAAGACAATCTGCTTATAACAGTGCAATTCTGTTCACCAGGAAATAAGGTTTTTAGAATCACCAAAAACGGTAATCTAAATGATCACATAAAGCAAAAATGTCTGTCTTTCTTGAAGTTATTAAAATTAACACTTCATTCTAAAGACGTGTCAAAAATAGAATCAATAACAATTTCATTAATGCTTTTATAAATTTAAAAAAAAAAAAAGTATTCAGACACTTTTTTTTTCAAAAAAAAGAAACTTAAGAGAGACAGAAATTAATGAAAACAACACAAAATGAATGCAGGGTTACCTCTAGTCAATAATTATGATAAAATAAAATAAAAAGAAGTCCAAAATTAAAATCAAAATAAAATAAAAATGAAATAACCTACATGATGAATGTTAAATACTGTGATAATCATTATTAAAGATTATTAAACATCAGACTGAAATATGACAGGGCTGTCAGACTGCATGACATTAATAATGCCTTAACTGAATGCCTACTTGAAATACATTTTCTCGTTAAATTAAAAATCTTAATTGGAATTAAGTTTTCTAAAGCAAATAATAAAAGAAGCTTATTTTATCAAAAGAGATCAATATAATCTGAATCAAAAACTATCCGAAGGCCTGGACAAAAACTGACTGCTATTTTAATTATGCTAATCATTTTAAGATTACATTAATTTTTTTTTTTGTTTTCTGATAAATTTTTATCATCTTCAATCCTAATGCTTGATGGAGGATGCAGGAAAAAACACAAAATTGTTAACATAAATTGTGATTCCTTATGCTGTTTGCTTGGATTTTACAACGATATATTGCTTTTAATTCATGTAATATGAAAAACTGTCATCTTCCAGTTCTCTAATTATCTCGGACTACCATTTTTGACAAGTTTTCAATACTTGATATTTACAAGGTTTCTTTAACTGTGATTTTCGTAGATGACAATGTGAACTAATATTTTAAGCAGTTTTTACCTGCACATGGTCAATTTTAGGAAATTTGAATTACATTAGATCCTTGTTAACACAAATCCCAGTGGATCAAACATTTGGTTCACATTATCCTGGATTTGTACTATCTGATAATGAAGGGAAACTGTGTGATGGTGCAGTGTTTATTTCAAACCTCACACCAGATTGCTAAAAATTATTGTCATTCGTTTATTTCAGACAAATGTTTGGTTATTGAACTTTCTCTACAGCATCAAGAATTGATAACTTCTGATCCAATGTAAGATCATTGCATTCATTTATTTCCTCTTTTGCGATGTAGCCATGTCGATAATGTAATGAAACAATGAAATGTAATCTAATGTGGAACAGGGAAATCAAAATGCTGTGAATCGTGCGTATTCTGAACAATGCATGGAAATGTCTGGTTTATATAAACACTGAAAACCAATCGGAAAATTCCAGATGACAAATGCATATCTCCTTCTTCGTTTAGAATAAGAACCAATCAGAATTATTTGCAACAATAAAATTTTTTTTTTACACTAAATGAGATATTACAATAAATATTATTTTATTTTTACAATTCACTCATTTTTTGTGTGAATTTCATCAATTTATTTGACTGTTTAAAGGTAATAAGGATTCCAGATTTGCAAGTCAGATTCCTGCTCTGCCGATTGAGTTAATTTGTGGCTTCATGGAAGTCCATCTATCTATATATATAAAGAAGGATGTTTGTGGGTCTGTGGGTCTGTCTGTGGGTGGGTCTGTACGTTTTTTATACAAATCTACAGTTTTATTCCGATCTTGATGAAATTTCGCATACATGACCTTCAAAGCATGAGGAAGGTCACTGTCTACTTCAGATTTCGAAAAAATAATAATTATTGATAAAAAATCGATATTCATGGTTATAGCAGGGCATATTAATGAGAAATATCGCATGACCAACAATGCAAGACAAAGTTTTTGCAACAATGGTATCAACACGCAATTCACAAACACTCTGCACGGACCAACAATATATATCTCATGACCAACAATGCAAATAAAAGTTTGTGCAACAATAGGTATCAACAATGGTTTCAACACGCAATTCACCAATAACAATGAGCTCAAAATGATGATGCTATGATAAAACAGTCCTTTCCAAGAATTATAACAATGCAATATGGATAAGTTTCAATTTGTAACAATGCATAGAATTCCTGTTATTCAGGCTTTTCTTAGAAAAGAGAGTTCTTAGTACTTAACAATTTCTTGAAAATCTTTAAAAATGATCAGTAAATGGAGACAATGGAGAGTTAGCAGACTATTGAGAAAGAGTGGAAAGACGATAGAGGAAGCACTCCTTTAGCTCCGTGATGTATTGAGCAAATGGGAAGCAAGTAAATAGAAGAATCCGCGACCGCTAGACTGCACAAAGTGATGAATGGCCAAATTTTGCTTCAACACATCGAGAGAAGAGTGGAAATTGCAACAACACTAAGTATACATCTGAGGTAAGATTACGTGAGTAAGAAATTATTTAAAATAGCAGTGGCATCCTTGGAGGTCCAGCCATTGTGAGCCTTTAAAAAGTTTTTTTTCGAATTTTCATTAAGAATTTTTACTGTATTAATTCTAAGCATTTTCATGTGTTTATTTTTAAGATATTGCAAAATTTAATTTAATTTTTTGAGATTGTTCTGTTTACATCCAAGTAATTATCCCGGGCAACGCCGGGTACCTTTGCTAGTATGGATATATTGTAACAGTTGGCGGTTCATGTCCGCAGTAACTCAATTGGTAAGAGTAGTGCTAGGAATCACTGAATCCCTGGTCGAATCCAAGTCGTGGAATTTTTCCTTCCCTTTACCAGATAAGTCAAATAAAATTTAGCCAAGAAACTTTAGGTTAAAAAAAAAAATTGAAAAAATATAAATTAATGCGAGATAACCAATCAGAGATGCACTTGATATTTCTTTGATCGATGAATAACATCATCAGATTACATGAACTGCGGCCATTTAGATTACATGAATTGAAGCTAATCAGATTACTGTATGTTATTCAGATTAAAGTGAAGCCAATGGTAACAATTTAGACTGAGTGTTTTAGAAATGAGGCTGCATTAAGAGCATGTGGAACATATTTTTCAAAATCTTATCAAAATCTTTACCGAAATCATGGCTCAAAGTTCGAGGAAACATACAAAGGATGGTCATAAAGTCATTACATTCAACATGAAAGAACGATCACTTTTGAAAATGTTGGTGCCAGTGGGAAGCGACATCCGTCAAGTGCTGGAGGATACAAAGCAGCGTTTGGTGCAGCCTCGCTAAACACCACCAGAGCATCAAAAGCAGCATGGTGCAGCCCGTCAGAAAATTGGAGGAGCAAGCAATGATAAGGTCCCTGCATTTGACAGAGAATAACATCAAACAAATCCATGAGGAATTAGTGGCTATTTGTGGTGACAACGCCCCATCTTACAAGACAGTCGTCATGTGGCGTCGACGTTTCCAATGCGGCCAGACAAGCGTGGAATATGAACCTCGGAGTGGATGTCCCTCCATCTGTGACAAGCCACAGATTGCAAAGGAAAGGCCAAACAATCACAGCAGCATACTACCGGGACTTCCTGCAGAAGTTATGGGAGGCCATCAAGTCAAAGTGGCGAGGCAAGGTGTCCAAAGGGGTCAGACTTCTCCATGACAATGCACCAGCACATTCCACAGGAGAGCATGTGCGTTGCAGTGGAGCTGGGGTTCAAAATACTGCCTCATCTGCCATATTCATCCGACCTAGTCCCAAGCGACTTCTTCCTCTTCCCTCCCCTGAAGAACCCGCTTCGTGGACGGCATTTTCAAGACGACATGAGGTGGAGAAGTTCCTCAATAGCCTTTTATGAAAGTGGCATCCAACAAGTCATCCATCATTGGGAAAAGTTTGTGGCCCTGGGAGGTGCATATGTGAAGAAAGACTGAGGCTATCACCATGCAGCGTCATCCCATCTCTGTCTTCCAGCTGATTGTAATGATTTTATGATTGCCCCTCATATGTTGAATACCTTAAAGTGGAAGTGAAATTGCAAATTTTAGACTGTCTACAGGATTCTTTGATTAAAAAAAACTGATTTTGCTAAAGAATTCAATATCTCACCATCAACGATCATCAAAAATGTCTTCCATTTCAACAAATAAATTGTCCATGTAATAAATAAAGTTAAACAACTGTCAGTTTCCAGTTTATTTAAATACATTCATGTTATCAATAATCACATGAGATTTTAACGTAGCTTCGTTTTGAGAATGTCGTTTAAGTCAAATTCCTGATAAGTCGAACAATTTTTATGGCCCACTGACACTTCGACTTAAGCGGATTATATTAAAGATTTGACACATAGGGAAGAGGGGGGCATGTTTGAACTGGGGGTGCTCTTCGAACGCTCTAAATATTTTCCTCGAGAATTGCAACTTGTGCTTCTAAACACAGATTGCAACACAATACTTTAGGAAGCTGGATGTTTTTAGTTTTTCATTGCGCCGCCAGAGTGTGCAAGGAACAGATTTGGTATTGGCAATATCCAGTTAGTTAAGCTTCTTTTAACTAGAAAGGATTCCACAAAGTTAACTCCAGAGACCACAAACCCTAAATTTATTAGTGTTGCTTATGATCCACAATTAAGTAAGGGCCTGAAAAAGATTTTTAGCACTTGCAACTTAAAGATTGCATTCAAAAGTGGGAAAACTTTGAAAGCACTCTTAGGAAATCCTGAAGACGCCATCCCACCTCCGGAAAAGTCAAGAATCTATCTGTTTCAATGTGATTTTTGTGAGAAACCTATGTCAGAGCTCCAGAAATATTATTAAAAGGTGGAAAGGGCATTTAGCTCATGTAAAATAAGGCAGGTCATACAGATCAAGCATCACCAAACATGTTTTGGTATTGGTATTAGTTCAGATAATTTTAAGTTACTTAGGTCTGTCAATTCAAGAAATCAATTAGACAGCTTTGAGAGTATAGAAATCTATAAAAGGTATTCTAGAAAGTTATTAAATATGGATAAAGGGCTGATCTCTGTTCTATTTGATCTATTTAATTGATCCTGCATCTTCTTGTTTCTTTTCTTTTTGTTTTTTTTTTTATATTATTATTATTTACTATTACTGTTTTTTGTTACTTATTATTTTTATTTTTTGTTCATTTTAGTTTAGTTTACTTTTCCTTGGTTTTATTTTACACTCCGGATGTAAGAGCCATGTCCTCTGTTTACGGTGCAGCTCCTATAACCGAACTCTACTGGATTTTTTTTAACCTTTTGTTTTACTTCCCTTCCCCCTATTGACAAGATAATGCTCTTATTTTATTGGCCCATTGTTTAAATATATCCATTAATAGTTAATTTCCCTTTCGCTTAACCAATGGCAATTCTTGTCATTAATTTCCCCACCTTGTCTTTATGTTCTCTAGCACTAAGGCTTTATTTTCTTTAGTTGACTTTTGCCTCTCATCGCTGAATATGGCTACTTGGTAGCCGAAATACGTATCTGGTATTTCAAATCTCCTTGTGGATTAGAAGTTCCCTCCCTTTTTTGGTTGTTCCAGTCCACAATTTTTGCTTAATTTTTAGACAACTAAACATAACTGGAAGGACTCTGCATGCTGTTTCAACAATGCGTTTTGATATCAATTTTGATGGATATAAATTTGGTTAAATAATAAAACTTTAGTAATTTTAGTAAAATATTGTTGTTTAATTTTTTGCTTCTTTTTTTACACTGACAAAAGCTCTTTATAATTTCATATTTTTTTTTAATTGTTCAAAGGTCTCCCTACATGGGGCAAATTTGAACAGAAATATTTCAAGTTTTTACAGCCTTATAACACGTTTATTTGGTTGGTTGGTTGGTTTATTAGAAATTTTGGCGTCGACTACTAAGGTCATTTTGCGCCTTTGACACAAGTAATATCTGTACGCAGCTCAGGACAAACACAAACATCAATGTATGAAACACATTCAGATAACAGATTATTAATTTAATTGAAATTAGTAAGGATATGTAATGAATTAATCTTAATGTACTTTTTTTTTTAAATGTAAAAACAATAAACTAAAATATACAAAAGCAAATAATAAAAAAAACGATCCCATGACCACGCAGACTTGAGAACTATGCCCTAGCCCTCTCGGCCACCTGGCCGGCTTATTTTATTTGGAAATTTTTCCTCTTTGGCTCATATGATGAAGAAATACGTTGTTTATATCATATAACATTTAAAATAAATAGCTACAATTCAAGTAAGAAATGTGTTGATTTTCCAAAAAATTGCTCAAACGTGCCCTCCTCTCCCCTACAAATAATTATTAATTTTTAAGGTTGATCTTCACTATCTGCACATCGCTCAATGACTGATTATGAAAATTTTATTAATTTAGCCATCACTCTTTAACCATCTACTGTGACTAAATAGAAAAGGGGGTATATATGCGATGGAGGGGGGGGGGGGTCTATGGGGCACAGCCCCCCAGTCTTTAAAAAATAAATTCACTTACCTGGTTGCATGATCAATCATCGCGTGATGTGCGGATAGTGAAGTTTAACGATTTTGAGATTATTAATTCTTTACAAATCCTTCTGATCAAAATTCATTTAAAAAAATTAATAAATATTTTATTTTCTCTATATTAAACAAAAATCTTAACAATTCAATTTTTTTTTAATATTTTAACATTTGTAACAATCATATCAAAACAACAATACTTTTCTTGTTGACTTTTGTAAAATGCATTGTTAGATTATAATTAAAATTTGGTCGATTATTAACAGGTACTTTAAAAAATTTTAATGGTTTATTATTAATAATCAGAAATATTTTAATTTTTGAATGAATTAAATGAAATCAAAATTTTATATTTTGTTAATTCTGTATTATGTAATTGTATTTCTTTGATATTTTTATCCATTTTTAGATAACAAATATTTATTTATTTATGTATTTATTTAAAAGATGTCGAATATTAATGACAATATTACAGAGTCGACATATCCGCTTAATATCGATCATCATCGTTATCATGCATTCTTCAAAAATCAATATCTGGCAATTGATTCACCGAACTCATTATTAACGCTTCCCACTTAATTTCTTTGTCCTATTTATAGCAGAATGATCAAAAAAACAGTCCAATATATTCCGATCGAAAGAACCTCCTGACTAGAATGCAGTCGCTGCCGGTTTCAAGCAATAAATAAAATCAAATCGAGTCGATTTGATCAATCCCCCTACGACTCCATTGAAAAGACAATTGCGAAGCTTGTTCTTCTTGCAAAACTAATTATGAAACAATATTAAGAGCATTCAATAAATCAAAGAGAGAGAGACGGGTGACTATTACCTGCTGTTCACATTTCGGGCACTGTTTTGACACCATTTTATTTTTCGGCACCTTGGGCATTTCGTCGTCTGAGGAGTCGACAATGCACTCTCCCAATCATTAAATATACTATTGCATTTACACTTAAATATTTAAAATTCTCCACTGAAATATCATTATTTACTAACATGATACAGTAGCAAAGTTAAAGGACAATTCTATAGTCTCCTTGCACTCCGCTTCTGTTATCTTCTATTGGCCGCCAGGTGTCAGGCTTTAAAGTGTAAATTTAATATGAGTCTCTTGTAGTTCATAGAGTCCTCCGCGTCGTTGCGTTAGTGAATTCATCCAGTTTCCTTCGCAGAAGATGGCACTAATTAAAAAAAAAAAAAAAAAGAAATCGCATAATGTACTTCTAATGAAATACGGCAATTTATATAAAGAAATAGGATCATAAAGGCAGTTATTGTGTCTAGAAATTTATAAAAAAAAATGCCATTACACAAAGTAGGAACCCCATATAAGAAAATGGAATAAGATCACCACATAAAGTTTAATTGAACACAATTTTTCAGCGATAAAAGTGTGAAATAACACAGACTTCACATTTGTTATTTTAGTTGCCCTTTGACAATGTATATGCCAAATGATAAACTCCTCGCAGTTGGCTATATTATAAATGAGAAATTCCAGTTGTAATCTTCCAGAAACTAGTGAAAAGCTTCCTCAGAGAGTATGATAGCTGCAAAAGGTGCCCCAATGGCTATTAGATCTGTCCAAAGAAAGAAATACTAGTCATGTCCATTTAAATTCATAATTTCAACTGTTAGACATTCTTGCAATAAAAATTAAACAATATTCTAACAATTAAAATGGGAAAGTTTAATTGGATACATCCAGCTTTTCTGTCGTTGGACAGAACATCGACAATTTCGTTGGCATTCTTTTGCAGTAGCATTACCAATAGCAGATGCAGGAACTGACATTGTTTATTGATTTCCCGGCATTTCGTTTAATACTATTCTGCATCTTTATTTACTCAGTTTCCTTTACTATTTTCCTAAGTTGGCTAACAGAAATGTTAACGTAGACTTGCGTTTGGTTTCCACGTTGATAATTTTACTCAAAGCAAGATGTGTATCCTTAAACAGAGAAAATCAGTTGCTGAATGCAATGGATGGGGAACGGAAAATGTCAAAATAGCTCTTAGGTATTTAACTATTCTAAGAATTATTCACTGCATTTACATGCCTATCGTCGACGCTATCCCGTGGATATCGCTCACGCCTATGGGCGGAATCCGTCCGTAACCAAAATTGCCTGACAGCCAGGCAATAATATCGATATATTCGGGGACGGATCTCATCCATCGTTCTCGATACAAAGCAGTTTTGTATTGAGATCGCTGATCTCAGCAGCATAAAGAATTTATATTCTATTGATATTATTAAGTAAAAAGAACTTACCTTTTCTAATAAATTAAAAAAATCATTTTATTCTATAATTTTTTAATAATTAGTTGGAATAATGTGGAGTAAAACGAGCTGAAAATTATTTCAAAGGTTTATTTTCATTTCATTTTGTTCTTACTGTAAAATTATATAAATCAAAATAGTAATGTGAAAATAAAATCCTCATCATTGGAATGAATTGAGAATTATTTACATTATCTTTTATCCATTATAATATTTTTTAATCATTTTTAGAGCTGTATGGTTGAAAAATTAAAAGGCAGTTTGACTCAATTTTGAAATTACATTTTTAATGGAAACATTAATGTTGTACCTGTTTATTTATGGGTACAACAGTAATGTTTCTACTAAAAATAAATAGTTAATAAATACAACTAAAATACAACTGAAATAACAAAATAATAAATATAAAAGTATAATCAAAATAAAACTAAAAAATCAAATAAAGAGCTGACGTTTCGGATAGAGCCTATCCTTTATCAAAGCAAAAAAGGATAATTCTCTAAAAGCAAATAGAATATTAGAGAATTATCCTGAAGTTATCTTTTTATTTTTTTACGGGGGGGTTTATATATAGTTTGCATGGGGAATAGTAAGGCGTTATTGGCTGACAAACAAGAGAACAAATGAGATTAATTAGACGAACTGTTGGGATAGGACAAGACGGAGGACAAATAGGAAATAATAAGGGGGCGGCGAGAAAAACGTAATGGGATGAAACATATGAAAGTGAAATTATAAAAACGTTTAGGAATGATAGGGTGCCTAGCAACAAGATTACGTAAAATTATTCCTGATTATTAGTAGACAAAAAAGGGGGCTGTCATGAAAGAATATTATTGATATTGTTTAAAAGTATCGATTCTATGATTCCCTGACTGTACTCGGTTTAAAAAATAAAAATTCCCTGACCATTCCCAGTCGCTAGTCACCCTGTAAAAAGGTTCCACATGTAAGAGCAACGGATCAAAAGTAAAAAAATGTAATTTCAAAATTGAGCCGAACTTGCCTTTTAATTTTTCAACCATACAACTCAAAAATGACTTTTTTTTAAAAATATATTATAATGGATAAAAAACAATGTAAATAATTCTCAAATCATTTCAATGGTTTATTTATGGTAAATGTTACATAAAATATCTCTGCAGTTTACATATTTATTAATGTTATTATATGATTAATAAATTAAAATTTGAAAACAACTTTTATAATTAATTGTGTGAATATACTTAAAATTATTTTTAACTCCAAAGGTGACAATATCTTTATTAAAAACCAGTCATAATTAATTTTAAAAATTTAATGTTTAGATCATTATGAGTTAATTGAAAATTTAAAAACTTGATTTTAAAAATAATTTCTCACATGTAATTTACAATTTTACATGTATTTGGTTATGTATTATAAAATGTATTCATGAAATTAGTTTTAAGAGATAATTTGAAAAATTAAATGATCCACAGCAATTGTTTTCAATGTTTATTCTTTTCGATACAGCAATAGACCGATCTGTAAGAAAAAAATTCGCATACCGTACCATGGATATTAATTAGAAACTAATTAATATCCATAACCCGTCGTGTAGTAGAATAAATGTTATGAATTATACAAAGCCAACAGATAAAAGTTCCGAAGTATTCCATGCAAATCAAATCCTGGTTCAGATTTTTTATAAAAATAATTTGCATGGCTTTCTTTGTAAAAACATTAAATGTTAAAACTTTCACTGAACATACACACAGTACCGTACTTCTCTTTCTTCTATCTCGTTTTGGCAGGAAACGACGATCTAAACAGTATGAAATTTCCGCCAAAAATACACGCGCAACGTTACAGATTTTTATCCATATGTTACATGATACTAAATAAAAAGATAAATTTCCTGTTACTGTATATGTATATTTCAAGTATATTTATTCAATATTTTCTTAGTCCTTCTCTTGTTAGCAATTTGATGAATTTCTTGATACTCCTCTCGTTAGCCAAGCCTATGAAATACAGCTGCTGAAAGAATTCTCACTATTATACAAGATCAGGCTTCATACAAAATACGCAATCATTCCACATGTATCAACTTAAAAATAATAATAAAAAAGAATACATGTCAATATAAAATATTACTCAACGCAGCGTTTATTCTTTTCTTTCATTTGTTCATAATCTTAGAAATGAAAATAATTATTGAAAAAAAAAGTAACTCCGCAGTCGACAGGATTCGAACCTGTGCGGGGATACCCCAATGGATTTCTAGTCCATCGCCTTAACCACTCGGCCACGACTGCCCTGCCCCCGTTCGAGTATGCAATGATAATTGATGACTGTTGGTAGTAAGTTGATAAAAGTGAAAATATTAAATGTTTAATTGGGCTTATTACAAAGAATTAAAAATTATAAAATAAAATTAAACGTGCATTTAAAATATGCATTTGAATCATTCCTTCTCAAAACTACAGAACATATCAGTACAAATCCCGCTGCCATCTGGTAACGCTGTTCCTAATAACAAACAGATCAGAAGCCAATGCAATTAAATTCCATTGAAGTAAAAAGAAAATGATTAAAATTTTAATATTTAGTTTGATCATTTAAGACAATTGATAAAATATGAAAAAATTATTTAAAAAAAAATAAAATGCGTTTCTAGTGTAAAAAATAATCACAATGCAATGGCGCTTCGATCGAGTGCTTTTTTTAGTGAAATGACTTGAGATGGAGGAAGATCACTTGAAATGCCTTACACGTAACATGCACGGGAATCGAAACTTTGACAATTGAGCATAATAAACTATAAAAAAAAAAGCTATAAGAAACAGATTTTGTTTTCCTTTCTATTTGGAATTCAGCTGAAATAATTTTTGAATTTTCCCCATTCATTCAAGACACCCAGTGCACATGTTTAGTACATAATTTGTCATTTATATTTTAATATAAATATCAATGTATACAAAATATCAAAATTCTAAATTTTTTTTAAATTTGTCTCTTCTCAACAGATGGCGAAAGTTGTTCGGTAGGTTAGATTAGAATTTTGGAAGGAAAAAAAGATTTTTTTTTTTCCCCCTATAACCTACAAAATTTTTATTTATAACGATATTTTAATAAATTAATAAATTTTATAATTAACAAACGAATTTTCCTTCTCAGAAGCCTTTGCCATTCCTTCTGGACCACATCTTTCCAATGGAGCGGATAAATCAATTCTTGGTGCTTCCCTTTAAATTCGGTCAACGATTATTTAAATTAAACCATCCCATTCCAGGTCATATGTGCATAAAATGAATAAAATACATGGTAAAATTCTAAACATTCCTGAAATTTTCTTAAAAAGTCATAAATCAGTATAATATCCGCTTTCCATATGAGTCGTCTGAAGAGGCTGCTCAAAAAATACATTCTTTTATATTCCTCTGTTACGTATTAAACAATGTCCTGATAACTGAATTTAAGCTTAAATTGTAAATAAAATGTATTTTATTATTAATAATTTCATATAAGTGAGGACTAAATTGAGAAAGTTTTTCATTTCCTGGCTGTTGACTTTTATCTATCTTCGACCGGATAAATGTTGATTAATTAAAAGATAATCTAGATTGTTTGTTCAAAACTTCCGGTATACTTATTTCAATTTGGAAAAATAAAAAATATTTTTCATAGAAAGTTAATTTTAAAAAAATTAACAAAATTAAAAAAAATAATAATAATTTGATAACGTTGTCCTTGAACGGAATCGTAATAAGAGTTCGAAAAAAATTATTTTTTTTTATTTTATTTTTATTTTTTTTTGCATGAAAAAAAATAAGAAAGAAAAAAACAAACAAGCAGAGATTCAATTAAAATAAAATATGAGCGAGTTTATTTAATAATGTAGCATAAATAAAGTTATTTAATATTTAAAATCACACTAAACAAAAAAAAAAAAGCGCGAAATTCTTAATTAATTGTTATTCAATAGAACGCTCGCTTAAGCTTACATTAATTCCAGTTTCTTGTGATGTATTTCATTATTTCGCATTTTCCCACCTACTGGGCAATCTTTGCTGCTTATAAAGACCAATTTCCATATAATTTAGTGATAACAAGCTCACAATCAATACAAAATCAAGATGGCGGTTCCATTTCAAAATGGCGGCCAGTCAATCGAATTCGTCTGTTCGCACGAAATCTTTGGCAAACCCAAATTCAGTGGCTATAATTCTATAAATTGTGGGTTAATAAGACATAATTTCTCAGTTAAAACTTTCTCAGATATGGCATAGAAATTAAATGTTAAGACGATCACAGATATCTGAATAACAATAATTAAGGAAGATGTTTACTTTTTGTACATTATACAAGAGAGTCTTCAGCTGCTAGATGCCTTCATTAGATTCAGATGGTTTTCTTCCAAATTCATTACAACCACAACCTCATTAATACTCTCATGCGCTGGCTAAGGAATTTAATAGGAAACTTTACTAAAAACGTATAGCTCCTCCTTTTGAATCCAATAAAGCTTAACTGCGTCATTGCATGGACTCTGCGTTAAACTATACCTGAATTCCAGTCGATTAAATATGACGAAGTCATATTCTATCCAACGCGTTTCATATTCTATCTGGGATTGAGATCTGTTAGCAGGGGTGGCTCTAGCTTCTTCAGTGCCCCCATGCGACGCTATGCAAACCTTTAAAATATGCGCCCTTTCAGCCTTACGTTGGAGCCCCGTCCTAGAGTGCGCCCCCATGCGACATTTACTTTGCTTACCGCTTCGCGCCGCCCCTGTCTGTTAACAATGTGGGCATTGTGAGGTTCCATGAACCCTTCTGTGATCTTGCGAGCCTTGTAGCATTATGTAGTGTTCTATAGATAGATACCGTATCCAGAGGCATAGTGTTGAATTATGCTGCGCTGTTGAGGGACTTTTCCATAAAGGTAGATAAGGTTGGGTTGGACTCGAACTAGGGACAAAGAGTATCCAGCTCCTCGCCTCTACCAACTGGGCCACCGCGGACAACTGACACACAAGCTGTTTCCAAGTGTCCTAAAGACCACTAAGCAGTCAAAGTGGAAGCCTGTAGGGAAGCTAACTGGCTCGTAGGTCAGGAAACTGAGGTTTCCTTCTTTCTAAACCATAAGAAAGCTGATGAAAATTCACAATGTAGTGAAAACAGGGATGGATGAAGGGGGGTGGGGGGGAGGTTGGAAACCGAAGCTACGCTTCAACTTTAGGAATTAAATAAAGATGAAAGGAAAAATTCCGCGACCTGGACTCGAACCAGAGACCATGAGTATCTAGTTCCTCGGAGTAGCTCTGTTGGTAGAGGCGAGGCGTTAGATACTCCTGGTCACAAACTGAATGTTACCTAAGATTTAAGGAATCCTAAAAAACTGGATACTCGTATCAGAGGATGAAACAAAATGCTGGATCACCACTTGCCTACAATGAATATCATACAGGGTGATTCAGAACTTATGTTGCAGAAGAATATGGTAGATAGAAGGTTTTATTAAGCAATGTGTGTCGTATCTCGCATTGTTTCAGTGTTTTGACTTTTGCCATTGACCCATGGTCAGCCAGATCGCCAGATCTAAATCTGCTGGACTTCTTCTTGTGGGAACATCATGTCGATATTTTTCTTCCACGGATTATTGACTCCCGTACTACACTTCGAAGCACTTCTGTAATGCACACGTTGTCAAACGTCATTATTTATTGTTTTTCAATGAAAGCTCAGTCATCAGAGAGTCAAGCCACTGGCCCTTGCATGAATGGTTGCTGCAACTGAAGCAAGTGTAGCGCTCTACCAGTGCGAGATACGACATACACTGCTTAATAAAGAATGTTTTAATAGCCAGTTCTGAATCACTTTGTATATGTACATTTCAACTGCTAAGCGGCCTTCATTCAGCATGAGTCTCAAGCCATTGTTCTGGGATCACGGGTACATATATGACCGTGGATAGGAGGTGATCCAGTTTTTCGTTTCCTCCTCTGTTTTACACGAATAGTTGTACACCCTTTCGGAGATGCTTTTAGCCCAGCCCTTCGAACACTCACAATAAGCAAGAACTTCAAATCAACCGTCGACTATTCTGCTGAATTATCACATGTAACTCTTCCATGGAACGAAGGGCTGTTTCGAGTGGAGTATTTCTATTAAAAATTGATCGGTCAGTACATATCATGTAGCCACGCTCTCTGAAAGGTATAATAACAAAAAGTGGAAACGGAATAATTCAATAAACAAGAACGAGCAAAAAAGAATTTTGAAACGTAGTTAGTGAGGTTTGTCGCGAGGCGATTTTAAACGCTGCGTGATTTACTGTTATGTCATGCATTATTTATAATTCAAAGCTTTTTATTTTACTTTTGATTATTTTAAGAAAATAAAATGCGAGAAGGAGCGAGGGAAAGAGAGAGGTGGGGCGCCTTTAATTAGGCGCCATTGCGAAGTGGAAGAAATCGATGGCGACATGTTCTAATCAATGTCATAACGGCGATAAAAAGTAATTTAGCGTTATCCACGTGAAGCGACGTAATTATAGTGAGAATCGTCTAGAATAGTAAATTTTATTCGACTGTCAACTTTAAAATCCATTGATAAATATTCAAGAATTTGGAACGTGAGTGAATGAGAGTGGGCGAGGCAGACGAGATGGAGCGTGCCCACCTCCTTTGCTCGTGCAAGGAAGGCGGACCTGTTTTAGGGCGGAGGAAGAAGAATGGAAAGAAGAAGAAGAAGAAGAAGGAATGGTTAGGTAGGTGGCTGTAGGAAAGGAAAAGAAGGAGGTGGTGGCGGCAGGAGGGGGGGGGGTGTTTAAGCGAGAAGAAGGGAGTGGCGCAGCAAAAGCAGGATGCAGACGGTCGTCAAGGCCACGAGCGGTGCGCGCAAGGACAGCGCCTCGGCGTTCGTCCATTGACGATTAGGGATGACGAGCAGCAGAAGAACCTCATTCAAGCAAAGGGGGGCTTCCTCTATCCCAGCCCATTCACTCGAATGGTCGGCGATAGTAAAGGAGGCTATTAGACCGTCGTCCGGCCGACCGTGACATCCACAGCGGGCGAGCTTACCACCATCGGGAATGACCCCCAAACACGAACAAGAAATAGCATTTTAAGAGAGGACTCGGCTGTAGGCTTTTTTCTCTTTTTATAATGACCAGCTCACGATCTCTTTTAGGCACTTGAGACGTTTTGTAATAGTAGAGTATAAAATGTTACTTCGAGCGCACCCAAAATTTGGAGATCAAAAAGTAAAGAATTTTCAGACAAAAATCAGCAGAATCACGTTCAAAAAAAAAACGAAAATGCTGAATATTTGAATCTCCCAATTTCCTCCCAGAATCTCCGAGCGCACTTCAGTGAGATCTTAATTTCAAAATCAAGCATCCAATACTTAAATTTTTTAAATTTTAAAGAACTTCCAGAATTCACGGCACATCCCGAGCGCACCTTAAATTGTGAGATTTAGAAAACTCAGAAAAAAAAAATTATAAAAAAAACGCGTTTTACTCAATTTTAAAATGATTTTTTCAGCGAATTGTAATCTCCCACGTCACTCAAACTACCACAAAGTCTCTGAGCGCACACGAAATTGCGCTTTCAAAATAGTTGCAAAAAACCCAGTAAGTTTCCGGAAAAACACTTTCAAAATCACATCTAACCGCCTCAAAAAACGAATAAGCTCAATTTTTTTTTAATTTCCCAGTCGTCGATTTGGAAGTATTTCAAAAATTAATCCAAAATACAATAAAATGAAATGGTGGAGTTGACATTCACAGAGGCCTCCCACTTTGAAATCAAGAGAAAGAGAGAGAGGCATTGTTGACATTGATCTAGAGCACGCGAACTTCACGATCGCATTGCTAGCGCGGAGTTGATAATTTATTAATTTAAAACGGTCGAAATGGGCAAATTTTTAACATTTTTAAAAAATAAAAATATCAACTCCCAAATTCTTCGTTTCAAATGAGAGGAATCCATGCATGCAGAATATTGACTTTTTTTATTGGTATGAATGCTGCTGTCATTTCTTTGTTTTTAGAAAAAAATTTATCTACTTATCTATCTAGACGGTGGGGGGGGGGGGGAGGTTGGTTCCAAAAAAAACGGTGATAAGCACAATTGTGATAAATAGGGAAAAATATGGTATCGTCCAAAGACCCCAAGGTGCCTTCCAACTTACCCAAATATCACAAGTAAATAAATTTAAACATGTGTAATGATATTTAATACAGTCATCCCTCTGTAAGTCGGTATTCTACAAGTCAGGAAATTCCACAAGTCTGCGACTTTTACCTGAAAGCCAAGATGGACATTTGACTTCCGGTTGGCACTTTTTGCCCACAAATCAGTGACGGTATCACGATTAAAATATGCAAAATTAACCAATTTTATGGTTCCCCTAATGCATACAGCCTGTTTTGAAGGGCTATGAAAGTTAATTATAGAAATTAAGATGCAAATGAATATAATCTGGCTTTCTTAGAGCTGTTTATTAGGAGCTTTAGCATAAAAGCTATTACAACGGTTCCCTTGGTCTGTATGTTTATCCGGCCGTCCGCCGTTTGCACGATAACTTGAAAACGGATTAACTTTTTCAAATTCTGTTTTCAGAAATATAATCATCAAAGTCTTAGCTCGGCCGTATCAACTTTTCAGAATTTTTCGTGGACCCCTTCATGTCGAATTCACGTGCTAAAACAGTGAGTGTAAAGAATACAAAGATAATGGTATGCCATATAACAATCGATATGTCAAGAAGGATTATATTGTTACTTTCTGTTCATCTTTTAAACATAACTGACATCGGCGCGTGCACGTAAAATCGCTTTGTCGACGCACAATTGTCACAATCTATATTATTAAGTACCTGAAGAATGGAGCTGTTTACTGGTTTTATAAAGTCAGTCTGTCCCCTTCATGATTTCTACACTTTTTGAGGTAGAAGGTTGAAATTTGGAAAATATAGCTTACTATGGGCATGCCCATCTGCACTATTTAGTTTGGCTTTGATTGGTACATTGGGGTCGGAATTACAGGGATGGGATTCAGAGAGGGCAACAGGTCTGTGTGCTATTTAGGTACGTAAAGGCGTGAAATTCGGTATCCAGATTCCTTTATGCAACATCTACAGTACTATGAAGTTTAGGCCCAATTGTTCCAGGGGGGTCGGATTTGCGGGGGTGGCAGTCACTTGGTCCTTAGAACTAGGGCAACATTTGGCATGTGATATATCATACGTTCGGAAATGATGAGGAAGGAAAGAAGATACGAGGTTTTTTACATTTTCTACATATTACGTTCGAGAAAATCAATTTTTTTGATTAAAAAACTTGGGGAGAGGTAAAAGGGGTAAAAATAGATGATCGTAGGATCTGCCACTTGCCTTATCCTACTCGGTGGGGGAGGGATGGATTAATTTCTTTGTAATAAATGTATAAATATATTTCTGCTTCACTGCTAAAGCTCCTTTTTGGAATGTTTACAAGATTTTATTTTCCATGAAATTGGAAAAGACAACCGATTATAGAGGCATTCCTTTCCCCCTCCATGCATATAAGCAGTTACATTTTCCTTTAAAAAATTAAAATGGCGATTTGTGATTACAGTTAACTTACTTGGAAAAAATAAAAATGCGATTGTAAAAATCAGGAAGGAATATTTTCTATATGATTGGCTCTATACTTATATTCCCTCTATGATTTTTATTTGTCCTTGATGTGGAAGATTAATTTTTCGTGCCTTCACCATCAAGGATGGCCATCATTCCGCCATCTTGGAATTCTGCAAGTCGAAAAAATCCACAAGAAGGCAAGTTCCTGGAATCATTGTTGCCGACTTGTGGAGGGATGACTGTACATAGATTTGGTAATTATTTAATGTTTCAGTAAAATTTAATACGTAATACATATACAAAATGATTAGTAAATAATAAAAATATACATATAATACTTGCAGGCTTGTTTAACTAACTCCTGCTCATTGGGCCTTGCTTCTGTCACAGTGGATTATATCTCCACTGTGGTCAGGGACATAGTCATCATGTATCACTAGTTGCACTGCCATCGCTTGTGGGTCGATCTTGCTATCACGACCGTTCGCCAATCTGTGATATGGATCAATCCGTGAAAAGCATGATAAGGTTCACAATCAAGGATACCGTGATAACCTGGTTCAGTGATAAACGAGGATAGATGTATCCCTAAAGGTTGGTTGCAACATCAGTTAAAATGACTAACTTTCAGTTAGTTAGCGATTGGTTGTCTTTTAACTGGGAAGCGTTGCACCAACCCTAATTAAATCTTGGTTAGTTAGCTGGATGTAAAAGAGGAACGACAACTGTGATTGGTTCATTTTACTCTAACAACTTCTGGTCGACTTGGTCTATTTTTTTTTTTTAACAATGACGTATATTAAAGATCTTCTAAAATATTTTTATTGTTTTTATTTATTTATTATCAATGTATTTACATAATTTTATTCTCCATGGAAGACGAAACAAAGCCGATAAAACCATGCAGAAAGGGGAAAATCAAATAGCAAAAGCCAATTACACTGTCATATCAATGAATTATGACCAGCACCCCTTCAAGGCACATGCATGGTTCGCCCCAACAACAATTACACATTGCAAAATTTGCATAACAGGCTGAGAAAGCTTTAAAGCTGGTCCATCAAACAGCAAGTGCATGAGCCTCAAGATGGGTAAACGTCCGGATTTAACGGACATCCAAAAAAGGATGATAATACGCTATCGCAGCAAGAGTGGCACCATCTTCGAAACGGCGCGATTTGTGAACTGTTAACGGTCTGCTGTAGTGAAGGTGTACAAAGAGTGGACAGCAGGGATAGAAATCGCATCCCAACGCCATCACTGTAAAGTGTCACGATCTATCGACCAACGGGATGAGCGACACGCCTACAACGACTCGTAAAAGGTGACAGGAGAGCCACAGTCCATCAACTGACCACCAGATTCAACAGTGGTGCCAACAGACGCGTATCTGACATTATCGTTAAACGCACCCTGCTACGGATTGGCCTGAACAGTCGACACATGGTTGCTGCACCCATGTTGACCAGGGGTCATCGCCAACGACGCCTAGGCTTTGAACGTGAGCACTACCATTGGACCACAGACGAGTGGGCTAAGGTCGCCTTCTCCGACGAGTCAAGGTTTTTGCTCCATAAGATTGACGAGCGATGGCGAGTGCGTCGTGAACGTCATGAAAAATAGACTGCAGGAGGCTATTGGGGGATCTTCTCTTGGGAGTATTTAGGTCCACTGATTCCTCTAGAGGGCAATTTGAATGCCTGTGGCTATCTGTCAATCGTAGCGGACCAGGTGCACCCGTACATGCTCACGATGTTCCACCAATGTGATGGTGTGTTCCAGCAGGACAATGCACCTTGCCACAAGGCACGTCTCCTTCTGGATTGGTTCGAGGAACACTCTACTGACTTTCGAGTGCTCCCTTGGCCCGCTAATTCACCGGACATCAATCCAATCGAACACCTTGATCGCCATGTACGGCAGCTGGACCCTCCACCTATGACTCTCGAAGCTCTGTGGACAGTGCTTCAAGCGGAATGGACTGCCATACCATCAGACACATACCGCCTAGCAGCAGTTATAGCAGCGAAGGGTGGCTACTCCCATTACTAAACGGGTGGTCATAATTCAGTGATATGACAGTGTAAATGACTTGTCATTATTTGATTGTTAAGGAGCGTTTTCAACTTCCTTCCAATTCATATCGATGGTTTTAAGTTAGCTGTTTGATAATAAGGTTATCCAATCAGTTATAAATATACCGTGTGTTTCAAAAGTTCCCGAACTGCCCCTTCTTTATGTAGGGAAAGCCTAACCTATGACAGCAGGAGTAATGTTCGGCCAACCACTAAAATAAACCATCAAATCCCTTCTCACGCAAAGGAGAACCATCTCTGCTCGTTCTTGCATACTGTATTTCATTTGTTTGTTTTCACACAATAAACGCTTTTTAAACTGTTACTGTACTGGTATAAGGTTAATACCAACTATCATAGGTTTTATAAATAAAACTTCTATTTTTTACTCTAACCTTTTATTTCACTCTCATATTAGTGTATTTGCATTTATGTAAAATAAATAGCAGAATTCGTAATGACTGGGAGCATCCAGTAATTGTAAAAAAAAAAAAAAAAAAAAAAAAAGGTTGAGAGATAGTGGCTCCTCCAACAGTAAAGTTAAACTGCTACTTAACATCTGGTCAAGTCCTAAGAACACTTGGTGCAATGGAAATAATTTTAACCAGGACTTTAACAAATGCAGTTATTTTTAACTGACGTTGTTGTAACTGGCCGTTAAAGGCATAACCAATTGTCATAAGTAATATGTCAAGGCAGAGTTTGAGGAACCCTCTAAGAGTGATTAATTTCATCTTTGGTTCTGCTGTATGATATTTCCGAGGAGCCGATGCACACTTTTTTTTTTTTTTTGGTGGCAAAATTTTCAACAAATCTTCTCGGATTGGGGCAATGTCAGTGAAAAACCATTTTGAGTTGGGGTCCATAAACATAGGCCATCACTCTTAGTTAATGGTCAATTCAAGAAAAAAACAAAAAAAAAAAAATTTTGGGATCTTGTGGAAGATCAATTTTCAATTCAAAATCAGTTCAAAAAACATAAAAGTCTAAAAATTTTGAATTTCCCACAATTTTCCAATTTTAATCCATCTAACACACAAAATTTAGAAAAGGAATAAAATTAACAAAAAACACCCTAAATCCCTATCAAAACCCTCAAAATTAACAAATTTTATTAACGAGGTTTACTTTTCTAATTAACATTATAATATAATTATCTGCAGTTATACAGTGGCGGCCATGCAAATAAGATCATCGGGGATCCTAATCTTTGATTGTGTATAGGTGCGTTAATATATAACCAAATTAAGAGCGGAAGGCGCCAAAATGTAGGGCTGTTCAAAGATTTTGAGAATCCATTATAAATGGATTGTTTGATTTCACACATTTTTCGTAGAACAATTTAACATATCACCCCCTTTACTTTGAAACGGTCAACGAAATAAGATCAAACTAGCTAGACTATTGGAAATCAAAGACAATTTTACAAAACTTTAATTATCAATGAAAATTACATTAATATTTTGTACGGTAACCTTTGCTTATGATTGCCGCTTGGCATCGTCGTTTCATGGAGTCTACAAGAGTGATACAGCGCTCCACTGGAATGTGGTTCCAAGCCTCCTTGACTACTCGTTCCAACTCCATTATTGACGAGGGGTTATGTTCACGCCCCGATAGGGTTTAGACCCGGACTTTGTGCTGGCCAAGCCAGAATCTTCACCTTGTTCTTCTGAAGCCACTGCTTGGCAATTCTGCATGTATGCTTAGGGTCGTTATCTTGTTGCAGGATCCAATTTCGCCCAAGATGACTCTTTGCATATGGTTTCAAGACATTCTCCAAGATCTCAACAAAACGAACGCCATTCATTGTATCCTCTATGCGGTGAATGGGAGCAACCCCCGATCTTCGAAAGCCAGCCCAGACCATGATTGAACCTCCGCCAAACTTTATCGTGGCTTGTGTGCACCGAGGGTCTAATTTTTCTCCAGGACGTCTTCGTATATACCTTTTACAGTCAGATCCAAACCGATTGAACTTAGATTCATCAGTAAACAGTACTTTAGCCCAATCTTCAGCATCCCAGGTCACATGCTCCTTAGCAAACGCCAATCGTGCTTGGCGGTTTTTCTTGGACACTAGTGGTTTCTTGCGTGCGACGCGTCCGTTTAAACCAGCTTCTTGCAGGCGTCTTCGGACAGTTTTAACACTTAAATGAAACTGTGGATTTGCATGTAGCTCCTTATGAATATCTGCTGCAGTCTTCTTGCGGTCACCTTCGGACATTCGTCGTATTGCAAGATCGATGTGACGAGTGCTTTTCCGTTTTGGTGCTTTCCGAATTACGTTAGCAGCTATCCCATATTCCTTTATGTGCTTATTCGCATTATAAACAGCACCATATGACATACTCAGCTGACGTGCAATGTCTCTGATAGACATCCCATTACTTCTCAATGCATTAACACTACTGCGCTGCAACGGTGTGGTATGCTTAGCTCTACCCATCCTACAAGCACACAGAAAGCAACTTTAAAATGTTATGGACATTTTTAAAACTATATGCAACCATATGTAGATGAATGTATTGTAAAAAAGCTTAAAATGAACAACCTTTAGGTGCTTATCAGCAGTGATCTTATTTCTATGTCCTCCTTCAAACAGCAGTGTTTATGGACTAAACAATCCTACTGAAAATGAAATATTCCACACACTTCACTTACATAAGATTTTAACTATTAGAAAGTCTGTCTACCCTCTGACATGAAATGGTTTAATTCAATGGTCCATTCCGATTTTTTAAGGGTCTCAAAGTTTAGATGGAGTGATGATCTTATTTGCATGGCCGCCACTGTATAATAAATATTAATTATCTCAGGAAATTGGAGGACAGTTCTTATGAGACAAGTTTTACATAGAGAATTGACTACTTTACGTTATGAAAAAAAAAGCAAGATTATCAGAAAAATAGCAAAAACACACAATTTTTAGCATCCATGTGTTATGATAACAGAAGATCCACCAGAGTACCACTGCTGAAGCAATAACACTGGATACAGTGCACCACCTGCACTCAAGAATATGTTATGTGGTCTTTGGAAAACTGGAAATAGAATGCTTGGTATTCTGGTATTCAACTTTCATATGATTGTATCTTGATGAATGGTTTTAGTGTCAGAGAATGCAACAGAGGCAGATCGGCCTTTGATGAATCAAAAGTATTCTTGAAGACGATCGACTTAGTCAAGGAGACTAAATTTGAAAGAAATACTTACTTTTTTTTTTGCAAAATACACAACTATAAAAAACAGAAAAATACACTATCGTACAATGTAATGGACAGTATACAGGTAAGGGAAAAGTGATATTTTATTTAATATCTTATTGTACCTCTGCATGCTGAAACTATGTCAGCCACTCTTCTGGGCATACTTTCTACAAGGTTCACATAAAAAGCTTATGGTATTTGGATCCATTCATGCTGCAAGAACCTATCCATGTCAGCAGTGAATTTTGAAAGTCAGCAAAATAATCGCTTTTTATATCCATTCTTTACCTACAACAATATTTAACGAGCAAGTTACCACACAAATATTATCAAATCACATCAGCAGTTAATGCGCTGCATGGGTTCCAATGCAAAAGTTGGATTTCATGTAAATTAGGAAGTGTCCATTACATTATTGTAGGATAGTGTATTCTCGTACTATTTTGGCTATCATAACCATTGTAGCAGTCTTTCAATGCTTTTAGTAAATCTGCAAGATTTGTCCAGTATTCTTCGTATACTTTTCGGCTCATCTTCATGCCTAGTTAAGCTATGGAACTCAACAAATTTATGATCACCTAAAAAAATAATATAAAATTACATTTTTCAATTGATCATCAGACAGACCAATTCCTGCAAGGCAGGAACTTCCTGTAAGCGCAGCACTTGCAGGTACTTCTCATTCCCTTTGATCTAAAATGGCCATCATAAGATTATTAACACTGCGGGTTTCATCTTTTTTCAATTCTCACATGGCTTGCCTCATAATAACTGCATCATACTCATCTAATAAAATATATCTTTCTCTTAAAGCAGTGGTTCTTAACCTTTTTAACTGCTCGTACCCCTTGAAAGTTTTCAAAATTTTGTTCCCGCAATCCCTTGCAAAATTATCAAATTTTTGTTTAATTTAGAGGTGAGTGAATAAAATAAAAACCAATTTTTTGTGAATTATGTGATATATAAATGCCTTGATCATAATGTCTCACACTCTGGTTAAGATAAGAATCACCGCCTTAAAATATTGGTATAAGTAGCTACATAACTCCAACAAACTAATTGTTATAATATTTATTGTTGCCTTGGAGTACATTATATCAGAATACCCAGAGATCCTGACCAGTTTCCCTATTCTTCCAGTCTTTTTCAAGGGTACATTTGAGATTTAACATGCCTCGATATTTATAGTCTTTGGTAACGTAACAAGTATATTTTGGCTGTAAAAGTTCACGGAAATATACTGATTGTACCAGGTGTTAGGCATAGTTGAGGCAAGTTTTTTTTCTTCAAATGGAACATCTTTTAAATGAATGATGGAGAAGTAGAATTCTCAGTACTGTTTTTTTTTAATAATATTTATTGTTGTCTTGCAGTACATTATATCAAAAAACCGAGCTCCTGACCAGTTTCGCCTTTTCTTCCTGGCTTTTTCAAGGGTAATATCATTGATTCATTGGCTCCATTAGACTTTTCAATGGGATTCCACCTTCACTTATTTGGATCTCTAAAAGGTGTTTCAAATGTTCAGATTTGTTGATTTGCCAATTGGCGAGAAGCTGTAGTACAGACTGGATAATACAGTGTTTGTCCATTCACGAGGTGCCATCAATTCCTTGATAAACAGCGTCTTTATCAATAAATCCATCCACATTAACAATGTCTTCAAAATCTTGAATACCCGGTGCAAACGACATCTTTGGCCTCTGTCAAAAAAGTTCTTACATTATTATTACACAAAATTACTAATATTAAGATAAATACAAAATAATAACTGGAAATAAAAGTTTAAAAGCATGCAGCAAAGCAGAAACAGAAGCAGTAGATGCAAATGGGCAAAAAAGAAGAAAAAGAGAATAATCAAAATGAAAAAACTCTGCAAACATATCAAAAATACAACGTAAAAAAGGGGAAGGAAAAATTCCGCAACCTGGACTCGAACCAGGGATCACACCTTTCGCTGGCACCATTCTTACCAATTGACCTACCACAGACATGAATCGCAAAGCTTTTACAATATGTCCATGAAATCACAAATCAGCTCAACCAAAGTGATCTTCCACAAGTAAGGCAACACAAGTTAAAAGTGCAATTCTTCAAACAGATAATAAAGCAAAAAATTTCTAGCTACACAAACCATTATGACTGAAATATAGCTATAAATTATAACTTACATTTACCAAATTCTGGTAGTTGTCAACAGATGTTCGAATATCTAAGTCTCTTTGACACCTATAGCCTTTGGATGGGAAATCTTACAGCCAAACTCAGACAAGCCTTTATGGTTGCTAAGTGTTTCGGGTTCACTCCCCTTTGTTTTCTTTTCTCAATGCCACACGCCTTCTGAATGATAGGATTCAATATTTTTCAAGGAAACTGGTTGAGACCTTGCAATAAAGCTGCTGAAATAGTTTTCTTGTCATCATTTTTCAGTTCCTTCGGCCTGTCAATACACAAAAAGTTGCAGTTAAATCATATTCTTTCTAAATTATCTAATGACAGGATAGCTTGAGAGTAAACTAACCTCACCGAGTAGGTCAGGAATACAAGTATCTATTTAGTAGCACTAGCCCTTAAAACATCCACATCCAAATGAGATGTCTGAAGAAAAAAGAAGCAAACATCATTTCTTCAATGAAATAAATATAGTTAACATCAACGGGAGAATTACTACAAATCAATTAAAATTGTCGCAAAGTGATATATTTCTTTTCGAGTTGCTTTAAGTAGGCTTTTGGAGATAATGGTAAATGGCCACCAAGTAGCTCAACATAGTGGGAATCGTTCAGTGATGTATCTAAGAGGATGAATGGACCCACACTATTATGGAAACATCCCTAGCCTGCACGGTACCTTGCTGAAATTTAGGTCCATGATTTCATGGGGTCTGCATCCACCCGGATCCTTTCATCAACCTCGTATAATTGCAACCAGTGATTCATCGGAACACACAACCTATTTCCAGTCTTCCACGAGCCCAAATGATGAGCTATGTCCCTGTTGTTGAATTAGCAGTGGTACTCTGGTGGGTCTTCTGCTACCATAACCCATGGGATGTTAAAAGAATGCCACACCAACCTACTCGTTATAGGTCTGGAAGCATCTACAATGAACGTGGCAGTGGTTTCATGTGCTATGGCTTGTTAATTAGAATATTTATTCTAGCCAGATGCTGATAGTAACAGTAGGAGAGTAGTTCGGCCACTATATTGTCCATTGTGGATGGTAATTCCCTAAAGTACAGAAAGTCTATATCATCCAGACACATCACAAAATACGCCCTTATAAGCCCGTTATATTGTATATTTTGACTCTTGAGTGTCTTTATAGAGATTTAAAAAAAAAAAGTAAATAAAACCTCATTTACACATCAACATGATTTATGCAATTTACTTGCTGTATGTATATAATGTAATTTTCGATATTTAATGTGCATATTATGTAAGAAAAAAGTTACTGCACATTATAAAAAAGTGCACAGATTATGATTTTGATGTGAAAATTTCTAGATCTACATGAAAAATTTTTTATTCTTAAAAAAGTATAGGTAACTATTAATTCAAAATTGAAAACATGTTATCATGAGGCCATACTTTGTGCTTATATGGTATGCAAACCTGGGTGCGCATAATACACGGGAATATTTTCCAAAAATCCCCCAAAAATACTAGATGCGCATTATGTACCGAAAATTACAGTAATTAAAATTGTTCTTTTGTTGACAACTGACCTGGCGGGATCACACAGCCCCTGCTTGCAACTCGCATACATATTTGGTAACATTTACTGGCTTTAGCTTTGAAGCAAAATTTTTAATTTTTGGTGCAAATCTTTTTTAATGTATTTCTTTCCCTGGGGTGTTCATACCATCCGGGTATCCATACTAACGATGTCCATACAATTGGGAGTCGACTACAGTGGAACCTCGGTTCTCATTCCAAGAGTCTATTTGCGAACCGAGGCAACATTCCCCATTCAAATCAATGTTAATACAATTAATCCGTTCCAACAATCAAAAACAGATTTTTTCCGTTAATTTTAATATGGGTGCAGTACAGTAATTTAAGAATGACATTAAAGACAATTGTACAGCCATGCTGTCACTAAGTGTCTTAAAGACAACCAAGTTGTCAAGATAGAAAGCCCAATGGAAGGCTGGTTCACAGATCGGGAATTTCTCCTACCCAAACCATCAGAAAGTAGGAGAAATAAAGAATATGAACTGGAGGAGTAAACTCGCAAATAAATGATATTTGAAAAAAGGGATGAAAAAATTCTGCAACCTGGATTCAAACCAAGAACCTAGTGTGTCATACTCGACGCCTCTACCAATTGGGCTATCGCATGCATATAATGGCAAGTTAGTGATGCGCCAGTTCGTGAACCGAAATTTGGTGCGTAAACCGAAACAAAAACTATTGTTCGTAAACCAAATTGTTCGTGAACTGAAGTTCCACTGTATTTGTATATTTTGTTTTAAATGACATAAGTGCATTCTTGACTTCTATGCACCAAAAGATATGTTGAAATGTGGTGGCAGGATGTGGTAGATGATATTCAAAATTCAAGGAGTCAATTTTAGAATTTGACGTGTTGTGAATAACAAATCCTGATATGCAATTTTTTTATTTTCTTAATTTCATTATTTAATATGAAATTAATTAAAGAGCCAAACCAGAAGTTGATTTCATATAATTTTGAATACCTTACTGATACTAAATATCAATTTTATTTTTTTATTGTCAATAATATAAAGCTCACTTGCGGTAAAACAAATTCAGTTTGATTTTTGTCAAAAACTGCTGCAAGAGCTTTGCTTATGACGTCAGCTTACCCGAACATCGCTAACTGCTCCTGCTCCGGCTACTATTGCACACAAGCTCAGAACAAGTTTAAGCAATCTTAAATCTGCCTAAAAAATTCATCAGCATGGTTTATTGTTATGCATTCAACTGCAAAAGTTCATCTATGAGTGGGGAAAAAGTAAGATTTATCGGATTTCCAAAAGATCCAACTTTAAAAAGCCAGTGAAATATTAACAAAGCCAATTTCCATGAAAAACCAACAAAAAACATTAAACTTTGCCTGGTTGATTTTATGCGAGCGGTGTGGGGTTTAGCATTATCTAGTTGAAATAGAAACGGACAGGTTCCAAAAAGACATCGCCAAGAAGGCAACATGTGTTCTAAAATTCCAATATATGCTTGTGAATTAACGGTGCTGATGCAGATTGCAAGTTTCGCAATCCATGGACGACTTATTATTATTATTATTATTATTATTATTATTATTATTATTATTATTATTATTACTGTAGTTAAGTGAATCAAACGGAGAGTTTGGCACCAAAAACAGCTGCAGAACACATGAGAACATATATAGCTCGTAGATGAACAGAAATTATGAAATCAGCGGGATTTTCACCAGAGGTTAAAAAAACATTTTCCCTTTAAGTTAACTGATGGCTGCTTGTTAGGGCCAACTCCCGCTTGTGATTGGCGCACACGCACGGATATAGTGAAAACAGCAAACGAAATTTGTTCTTCATGAAACGCTTGAAATAACATTGAATTCTATGCTGCCTGTTGGGTATTTCTGTTCTGCTTTTTTAATTAAAATTTCCAAATTAATAAAAACATTTTTAATAATTTTTAATTTATATACATCTATCCTCGTTTATCACTGTTTCGTTTATCAGTTGATCCAGGTTATGACCACTGTCATGCTTTTCATGGAATGATCAGTGTCATCATGGGTCGGCGAATGGTCACGATAGTAAACCTGGCAAACAAATTTATAGTCGAACCTCGCTAATACGAATCTCAGGGAACCAAAAAGTTTGTTCGTATTATGCTGGATTCGGATTATCCGATAATGAAAGAAAACCCCGATGTTATGACCCGCAAGTGATGGAAACATAGCTAGTGATACTTAATGATTATGACAGGAACTGATCAAGCAACCCAGAAAGTGTTATGATACATACAGTCAGCGGCACAGCAATGGGGAGGCAGGAGGGGCATGATGCTCCAGACACCAGTCTTAATATCTAGGGGAGGGAAGGGGAGAGAGGAGGAGGGGAGGCTGCGACGACAAAATACGATAACCCTGGGCACTATTTATCCTCGCTATGCCATTGCAAACTTTTCAGTGATTTTTATTATTTACTGATCATTTCATATATGTATTGCGTATAAAATTTTACTGAAATATTAAATTAATAAATAATAAATTATTAAATCTAGTATACATATTAAGTAATTAAAATTAAATATCATTACGTGTGTTTAAATTTATTTAGTGGTAATATTTAGTTAAGCTGGAAAGCAGCTTGGGGGTCTTTGGACGAAACCCTATTTTTCCCATAGGTTCTGTTATTCATTTATCAGGTTTTGCTTATCATGGTGGGTTTTTTTTTTTTGGATAAACCCTCGTGATAAACGAACATAGATGTATTACATTGTAATTTTTAAACTAATGTGTTTTAAAATCATTAAAAATTAACGTTATTGATTAAAGCTAATAAATAAATGTGTATGGATCAATTTTACACAATCTGTTATTCATGTTATCTGAAGAATCTAAATTATTGCTTTCGAATTTTGCTAAGGTTTCACTAACACTTGTCAATAGATGTTCGCTAACGAATCAGCTGTTTGGCTAAGATGATGTCATGCGAAGCCTCTCTCTGTTTTCGAATGGAGGGGGCTCAATTTCGCATATTTGTTGCCTCGTTATTAAAAGAAATTATAATTTTTTCCCTATAATTTTGTTGTTTTCTCTTTTTGATGCTACATTCTCTTTGATTATTCATTATCCTGATATTTTTGGTGTCAATTGACCTTTAAACCAAATAATTGTATTTTTTTAATTTTGTTTATTTAATGTCATAGTATGTTTTACAGATTGATGGAATAACCTCATGTGTATACACATCAATTTTTTTTTTTTTAATTTGTCATGTTGCCAGTAATTTAGATCTCAAAAATTAAATCATAAAGGCCAGATTCATTGATAAAAACAGTACGAGGTTGAGCATTGAGAGGGGGGGGGGGGCAAACTCCCCTCCATTTTCAATACTTTCATAAATTTTTTATCATCTTGTTTTGTATCTTGATATTCAAAATTGCAGATTTTGTTTTAAACCGTGGATCTGTTTTTTTTTTCATCTAATATAAAAATAATTTAAAAAAAAAATAATATGGAAGATTTTTTTGGATTCTGTTCTGTTTACATTAGTAGAAATCGACAATGAGGGAACGAAAGAGTAACATAGAGCGCCGGGTAGCGTGGGGAGTGTCATAGGCCTAACATTCGACCCAGAACTCCCGTGGACTCGAGCTTCATGAAATTATCGATCTGCTTTGCATTAGCGCATATACAATTAAACATGTGGCTGTACGAAGTCAGTCCCAAGCAGCTCTTTTTTTGAGCCTTGCATGAGACAATACGCATAGAGTCAAGCCGCCGGCGTCATAACTTACCGTCTGCCTGCCGGTTCGTTCGCTTGGTTTTCCTTTCAGATGACTGCCGTTCCTGCGATTTCATTAGTTTCTGTAATTCTCGCTAGTAGGCGTCAGTATACACTAGTATAGCAAATCACTGTCCATAAATTATAATTATTTCCTTACATTTATGAAATTGGTTTTCTATAGAATTTAGTCAAATTACAAGGTGAGACAATTAATAAACGAGACTGGAGCAATTTAACAAATACAAGACATATTTCTGGCAAAAATGTTTAATATTTTTCAAAGTAGATACTTTCTGAGTCTACAGACTTATTCTTATAAGTTTTGGAAACATGCTTTAAATTCCTATGTTTTAACCCTTCCACGTTCGATTGTAACGTTCTTTTTGATGTCCTCTAGATTCTTAAATCTGTGTTCTTTCAGAGTTGTTTTGATCTTTGGGCAGAGGAAAAAGTCTGGTAAGACAAATCTGGGGAATAGGGAGAGTGATAAAGCTCCACAATTCCGTTACTGACTTTTTCCGTTTGGCAGTAAGAACAAACTCCCTTTTATATGAAATTGTGGCTGTACTCGAAGGATTCTCTTAATCTCCCTGTGGTATTGCTTGTTGACTGTTTTGTCACAAGCATCTAAATCCCACGGTTATTCCCACCAATCAGGACGTAGAAAATATCTGACGTCATATCTACCAATACCGAGGCCAACGAGAAATACAAGGCCCTGACGCGGAAAAGTCACCTGACCATAGCAGTCCGAACAACAATTCAACTTTCATTGTTTTCAACAAACGAAAATATACAGATTGTTAAAATCCAAGTTGGAAACAATGAATGTTACATTGTTGTTCGGACTTCTATGGTCAGGTGACTTTCCGCGTCAGGGCCTGTCTTTCTAGTTGGCTTTGTACCAATACGAGGCCAACGAGAGACAGGCCAGGGCACTCAAAAGTCACATGATCATCGGGGTCCGGGTAACAATCAGTACTTTTTCGTTTGTTGGAAACAATGAAGGGTGAATTGTTGCCCAGACCCCGATGATCATGTGATTTTTGAGTGCCCTGGCCTGTCTCTCGCTGGTCTCGTACCAATACCGTAGCAAACGAAAAAGACAGGTCCCGGCGCGGAAAAGTCACCTAACCATGGTAGGCTGATCAACAATCCAACCTTCATTGTTTTCAACAAACGAAAAAATACTGATTCTTAAAATCCAAGATGGAAACAATGATGATTACATTGTTATTCAGCCTAGGATGATCAGGTGACTTTTCCGCGCCGTGGCAACGCCTCCTAAAGATAAGGCCTGAGCGCAAAAACGTCATACATTGTTACATCATCATCCGAAGATACGTTTAATCGCATTTCTACCAATAATAAGCCCTGAAATGCGATTAAACATATCTTCGGATGATGATGTAACAATGTCTGACGTTTTCGCGCTCAGGCCCTATCTTTAGAAGGCGTTGGCCGTGGCCTGTCTTTTTCGTCGGCTACGTATCAATACAAACTTTGTACAAACAGTATTTGGTGTCGTAAATTCATGGATGAAAAGCACATGGGCATGGTCTGGAGGGGAAGGAGAGGAGACAGCGGAAGAAGTGTAAGGGCCACGATACCAATTCAACGGGAATCTTTACGTTTTGAACAAATTTTCATAGAAATTATTTATTCTGGAAATTAAAACAAACTTTGTTTTTTCCTATGAAAATGATATAAACTCGGGATTTTAAAATTATCTTAAATAAATATTTCCGAAAAAAATATTTTCTGAAGCATTGTATCTTCTTCAATTCCAACAATCCATTTATTAAGAATAAAAGAAATAAAAGAAAGAAATTTAATTTAATAAAAATCTTCATTGTAATTAAATAACGTTAAATAAATTTCATTATCCCGCATCCATGCTTTCCACAGTACATTTTTTGGAAAAATTATAAAATAACAGGAATCTGATTTCGGAAACTAATGGTGCTCTTTGAATTTTCTATTGTCATAATTTCCAATTTTGGAAAACATTACCTTTTCTTTTTAACTTTTTACTTAATAATTGGCATGCATAAAATTCAAAATCTACTGTAGAACAATATAATGCAGGACAGTAAATATTTATTCGAAAAAAAATTTGTAAAAATGCAGCAAAAAATATTATTGCAGAACTAATTAAACCTTCGATTTCACCATTCTGATGAAGAATTGGTAAATAAAAACGCAATGAGTAGAATATAAACTGTTGTTTTAGATTTATTATTATTTCATTATTGCTTAAGTATAATGTTTTTAATACGAGGGTTTTTTATCATATATCTAGTATGATACTTTTAATGCATATTTTCTAATAGTTATAAAACTGATACAAAAGAATTTCAGAAAGCTTTTTTAATATTTTTATAAAAAATAAATTTTTGTGATATGTTATTCAGAAAAGTGTTTCTCCTGTTCATTGTTTCTAATTTGGACTTTGCAAGAGCAAAGAGTTATTCTTGAAGAAATTTGTTTGCGTTTTGAAATTTTTTTTTTAAATTTATTTATCGTCTGACATTGTCCATGTGTCTTTCATCCATGAATTTACGTCACCAAATCCTGTTTGGTAAACAATGACGTCATAAATTTTCCACGTCCTGATTGGTGGGAAGAACAGTCCAAGCAAAACACACTCTTTATAGATAATGATAATGCCAGTCCTGTCAAAGAAATGCGGATGTTCTTGACCTTTCAAACCGGAATTTCAGCTCTTCCTAGCTGTCACGAAATCAAGCGAACCATTCAAAAACACGTGCAAGAGATAGTGAATCATCACCGTACACTTGCTTTATCAACTTGTAAGTTTCCGTAACGGCCTTTCCAACTTAATGTTTGCCCTTTATTCCATGTTTAATATTAGAACGTCATCTAATGACTGCATGCGGTTGAAACATGAGAATATAGAGGCGCGCGCAACTTTATTGTTGCAACTTGTACCCACGACAACAGGGATAGTTTATAGATAGAAAACACGCATCGTCGTGTTCGCACATCCTTGAACGCGTTCAACGTAGCGTCAGTCTCGTTTATTACTTGTCGAACCTTGTAGTGGCTAAAAATCTTGAAAAAAATTAAATCGAATGTTGTACGCTTTAAACCTCAAAATACAGATGATGTTACACACTAACCACTTAGCAGCATCAGTATATCCAATTATCTCCAAGACCTCAGAGAACCCTACCTGCCAGGTAGCTATCTAACCAGCTTGCAGCCACCTCAGGGAAAGTTTCCAAACAAACCGTTTATAAGTCTAGAGGAAGCCGATCTTTATCCTGGCACTTTGTGTCCCGCTCACCTTGCGAGTCGTAGGACCCGTTTAAACTTGAGTCGAGAACATCGTAACTGAATTTTGGATCAGTGGAGCAAAGCGCTATTCACTGAAGAGTCCAGATTCAGCTTACAAAGCGATTCTCGCTGAACCACTATCTGGAAAGAACCTGGAACCAACAACATCAAGGAAAAAGACCTGTAAGACGGGGGTGGAGCTATGGTTTGGGGAGGCATCATGCAAAACGAACGCACAGAGCTCCACATCTTTGACAGAGGTACAGAGACGAAATACTGCAAGGTCGTGTTAGAGATTTCAGAGGTGCCGTGGATCCAGATTTTGTTCGTATGAATGATAATTCACGTACCCATAGAGCTCTTCTGGTGGAGGACTTTCTGGAAAGTGAGGATATCCAACAGCAATAGAAGTGGCCAGCAAGATCTCATGCGTGGGAGACGAATTGTATCCTGTCAGCCACCAGCAATGACCATCCCAGAAGCTCCCTTATCATAGGAAAGGTGCTGCTTGAGACGCAAACCATATACCAACGGCTTCACAAAACAAGATACACAAAATCCACTTGACCATAAACGGTTTGCATAAATTTATGTGGCCAAATAGGTCTTGTGTCTTCTTTTTTCACGTAGTAAATAACCACAGCTCCAGAGGTTTATTTCTACTTATTTACCAACAGCTGTCCACCAAAGTAGGATTTCCGGTGTTTGAACATATAGAAATCACTTGCGCGCAAGGACTGTACTGATTGATCGAACTGGTGATCGCAAGGGTGATTGATCAAATTGTTTCCAGTGGAAGGCCTTGAGGGGATTTTTGAGTTGCAGCAGCAGTGAGTGGGCGTGCGCTGTCGTGAAGCAACACACACCCTAGATAAGCATACCACATCGCTTATTTTGCGTTTTCACACATGGCGGACGTCTTGATTTTCTTAGACATTGTAAACACTCGCCATGAAATGAAGCTTTGAAATTGGCGCCAGTACGATGGCAAAAAATCACCACACTCTGCACGCATGCGCATAATCACGACTGCAGCGCTACTCAACAAAATTGACGTTAAAATGACGTCACAAATTTCTCACTGGGGTTTATGACCGACCGATCGCTAACTCTTCTCACCGATTAGAGTGTTTGACCTCAGCCTCTATGAAAATAATATTCAAAAATGAACTGTGCTGCCTTCTAATGACAAATATCTTGAAAATTGCCTTCTCGCGTTGGTCCAACGATTGTCCCACAAAAGGGCTGCCAGATTTCAGAGATGGTTTTGCGGGACACAACTAGATTTCTGAAATGGATTTGTAGGGTAGACTGAAATAAAAAGATTATTAATTAATGCATTTCTTTACAAAGCAATTACACAATTAAGAGTTTACCGCATTTTCGCGTCAATAACCCGCGAACGAGAAAAACCTGCACCCCTAAATAACCTATGAAAATTTCGTTTTTATGTAAAAAAACATTTTTATATGCCCCGCACCCTTGTATTCCCCTTGAACTAAACTCACGAGAATATACTGAAGTAACGGCATTTTCTTTTCATAGGATCTCTATTAAAAGGATCTCTATATGCTCCTAAATCTTATGATTGTTTTAAAACTGCAAACTGGGGAGGGGTCCAATCTTCCTGCAATGTGCTTCAGGAACTAAACAAGCTTGCCACCAGAGGGAGTCCAAGACGGTAGGGAAGATTATTTCATTCAATTAATAAAAAAATAATTAATAAGTTTATTACCAAAACAATCTAAAATCTTCCCTTTACAAAAAAAAAATTCAATTTCTCGCCAAACACTAATATGAAAATAACTTCTCAAAAAATAGGCAACTTCAAAACTTCTTCGATCTGACGAAGTTGCATTCTATCCTGATGAACTTCAAATAAAATTAGCGAAAATTTTTTTGCAAAGGGAAAGTTTTAGATAGTTGCTTTAGTTTTGGCAATTAATTTTATTAATAAAGTTTTTATTTAAATATAATAAACTTCCCTGAAAACCTCTAAATTACTAGTCTCTTGGACTCCGTCTGGTGCCAAGTTTGCTTAGTATATTCTATCATGTCAGCTAGAGCAGTCGGGAAAGTTCAGAATTCGTCGTCATTGTAAAAAATAAATAAATAAATAAATAAATAAATCCCCGCACTCACTTAAATCCCCGCACTCCTCCCTTCATCAGGATGTAAAACTGTATACCCCGCGGTTATTGGCGCAAAAATACGGTACTTTAACAATTAGTTCCAAACTTTTTGCTCCCAGGACACGGGACAATGTCATCTTTTGCGGGACTATCCCGCGGATTCCAAGACTTCTGGCAACTCTGCTCTCTAGGCTTTCCTCATATGGTAACTAATCATAATAAAGATAATTTAATTATATCAATAGCCAAAATTATAGTTATTAATTTAAAAAATCAATAAAAAATTGATATAAAAATGGATTTAACACAACTATGCAAAATAACCGATATTAATTTTAACCGATTCGTTATAACCGTGAAAAATACAGAAGCATTTATCATCTTTCGCATTGACCGTGTTAGAAATGACTGGATTCCACTGAATTATTAATAAATTTTAATATGAGCCATGATGCTTATTTAAATACTCTCTATTGTTGAAATCATTTATGGGATTATTTTTCAAGGTTTAAAAATTTACAGGCACTAAATATAACAATAAAAACGTAAGTAATACGAAAAAGCGTAAATAATATGAATAACGTAAAAGTATCTTAAAATTAAATTATCCTCAAACCAGTTCTACACAATCTGGGTTCGATGGCATGGAGCATTATCCTACTGGAAGATCTAAACTTGTGGGTGGTACACAAATTTCATGAAGCAATGTACATGATCAACTTAGGTCTTACGACTCAAGAATCAAACTGTATGAAAAAAAAAATGTGTGCGCTGGAAATTTTGGGGGTTTATGATTTCGAGAAGATCAGTTATTAATTTGGTGGTGTTTTGTGTGAAACATGCTTGTCTCCAATTTTTTGCATATTTTTTAAACATCTTTTAATCGTAAGAAAATTGGAAGATTAAAAACTGAGCTTATTCGTTTTTGAGGTGGTTGGGTATGATTTAGGGGTTTCTCCCTGAAAATTCTTAGTTTTTTTTTTTATTTGAGAAAATGATCTCCCAATTTTGAGAGCGCTCGAAATAACATTTTATACTCTAGTTGTAATAGAGACAAGTCCGGCTTGTTATGCAATTGGAATCATTCATAATTTTTTGCGCAACTATTCAAGCTGAAAGCAATTTAAATAAACAAGCAGTTTAAAATGTATAATTTACATTGCGAAATCGATATGATAACTTTTCTCCCGCTTTATTTATTTACTACAATTTTTTTTTTTTAATTTTCAGCTCAAGAAAGTGAAATTAAGCTGGAAAAATTTTAAAACTTTTTAAAGAGATCCTTTCAGTAGGGTGGAACCACCAAATCCATCCATCGAATGAATCCGCTCTTTGTGTTCCACTTGTAAGCTGAAACTCTGAAGAGAGATGCTCACAACTAATAATAATAATAATATCCAACACAAATCCAACTCAAATATAAACATTTTTTTTTCATTTACATAAAGGTGCACCAACCTCTTTCAAGAATCTCCAGATTCGTTCATTAAAAGCAGTTCTCAACCTCAAGAGTAATTCGCAATTGAGATTCGTCATTAGGATTAATTGTAAAGAATGAAATATACAAATCTGCCTAAAAATAATAATTATAGTTAAAATAAAGTCAATTATAAAGTTCTTCTTTTGAAGTACATATACAAGAATCAGTTGGGGATTAAATGTGGATGATGAGGACCTAAGATGAAGATATATCCAAAGAATTATGAAGATATTAGTAAAAACCTAGAATTTGCTTATGCAATAGATATCATGTCTGCCCTTTTTCAAACTTTGAATAGTATGTTGCATACGTAGATTGATAAAGACGTGAACAAAAATTAGTGGAAATATCACCCGAATTATTAGCATAAACAAAACAGCCAATTTTCACATAACTATATCAGCCACAAATTAATAAAACTACTCAAAAATTTATTTAAAAAATATACCAACTATTCTGAACAATAAATAGAAAAATTCTCTATTAATTTCAAAATTTAAATTCTCACAAATGAAAATTATCTCTTGCAAAATGAGCTACTCCAATGAACAAGCATTCTTGCAATCCTGTCGGAAGTAATTCCATTTAGGAAATAGTCAAAGTTTTCAACAGTCTGAGGAAATATTCAACCTACTAAAAGTAAATTTACATTTATTAGATCTATTTAGATTATTCGCCTCAAACTTCCTGTATTACTGAATAATTCATCCGGGTTTTACTTTATTTTAAACATAATTGCATTTTATGCATTTTACCATTTACGCAAGTTAGATCTTTACAAACGTAATCAAAAATTTGGATATACAGGGTGAGCACAAAGTCTTTCCCTGATAAAGAGAATTTAAAAAAAAAATTTTGTTAGATAGAAACTTTTTTTGTGTGTGTGTGATATGATCTCCATCTCTAAAAGTTTTAAACGGTAGGAACCAAAGAGATGTAGGTGGCGCTAACATCGGTCATATTGAAAATAGCGTCTACGAGAGAGAAAGTTCAATGCCCCCACGCTCTCCGGATATTACACCCGTAGATTTTTTCCTGTGGGTTTGTTACACCGATCCCGATGTAACAACATTAAAGAGTTGTAAACGAATACTGAAGCTGTCCGAAAGGACGAAAGTCGGCTCTATTCTATACCAATAAAATTATTGTATTGTAAATTGGACATTGATGAATAATTGAACATTAAAGATAAGAATAACGGATGCGATATGGACGGAGACGTGCTGGCGAATACGTGGCGAGAAACTGAATATCGTGTAAAAAAAATAGAAACTGTGTTTAGGGATCCCACCGTAACACCCGCTTAAGAGAAGCGCCGCTCTAGTGTTTAAAAATAGAAACCAACTTTAGGGATCTTGCCGTTTATCTTTGGAAAGCGACGGAAAAAAATGTAGGGTTACATCCTGTTTTATTGCTGGTACGCAACGAAAACGAGTTTTATTGTTACTTTCTGTTTTATCGCTGATTGGTGGGTTTGACGTTGTAAAATCCTAAACATGTCGAATTTCGCGATGCTAGCGCCAGAAAAGCTTAATGGTAAGTTGTGCTGAGGATACAGTATATTCCTTATAGAATGAAAAATAAAAAAAAAATGACTTATCTATCTCTATCTGTTTTAAGTTTGTTTTATTTTCATTCAAATTTTCCAGTCCGATTAGTAAAAAAATTATATGTACAACTTAAAATCAGAAACGGTGTGGGAAGAGCCGCTCGTGCAGCATTGCCTAGATACCGCAGGTGGGAAGTTGGGAAAGAGCAAAAAAAGGCCAGTCAGCATCGCCATGATTACCGTAGTGCCACTCCACTCGCTGCAGAGGAAATTGGCGCCACCAGCTAGTACAGGAAACTGTTATAGCTTTACTTCCGTATTACGTGAGGTGTAAATGTTCTCAGGGCTAAGAAAGGTGCACATGTTGAAGTGTACCAAATATTTGAGGAAAAAGTTTTTTGTTTTATTTTATTTTATTTTATTTTATTACTAGCTAAAAACCCGGCGTCGCCCGGGACTTTACTTATCCTCTTGTTGGATTGACCTGCCTCAGATTAAAATATCCATTTTCACCACCGGGAAATATCACTGGAAAGATCTCATCTTTTCTTCGAAGTTTCCCTTGCCCCTGACGTAGAAGTTCTCATACCCTCCTGCTCTAGACGAAGCTCCCGTTGTTCAGATGTTCCCGATGCCCATTTGTCTTTTAGCTGCAGAGTTTCCTGAGCAATACTCCTTCTTTCTCTTTCTCTTTCCTTTCCAAACACACAAGCAAATACACAAACTTTTGTCAGTCGTCTGGACATTTGTTAGAGGGCTCAAGGGAGACACGTGTTTCTCCTTTGCCTCCTCGATAGACACTTCCCTATCCTTATCGTCTGCTATACCTATTTTATGTTCAATAGCATAAAACGAATGTTTTGTCATTGCTTCATTACTTTATGCTCATTCTATCCTGCTATCTTATGCTCGAGTTTTTGAAAATAAAGTTCGGAAGTTGGTAGATCTGCTCACGAAATGTCAAATATTGGCGAGACTCAGTGGCTTTTACGTACATCTTTTACTGTGGCTAAAAGAAAAATTGCCTCCCAACCAAATTGACGATACTATTACTGCAGAAATTACTGATGTCATCATTGACAAAAAACTGCACGACACAGTTGTCAAAAATATGATCCACGGGCCATGCGGGGACACAACAAACACAATCATCCCCGTGCATGGACGGTAAGTGAACCAGGAAGTACCCCCGGGCGCTACTGATGCTATTTATCTCCAATCTTACAAAATTTGAATAAAACAAACGTCAATAGCTATTCACAAAGCAAAATTAAAATCCGAATTGCAAAGCAATTCGAAGTCAGTGAGAATAGCCAAAACGTATTAATATCAATACGAAACCAAACAACAATAGCATCGCAAATTAAACAAATCTAAACCCGTAAAACACATAAAATAAACATCAATAATTGTACGATAGATAACCCCTTAGGGCCTAGATCAGACGTGTCCGGCGCGTCAAACAATAACGCTAAGATGAAGTTCGGCAGACACGACCTAAAGCGCGTTTTAAACACAGTTTATTTCTTATATTGTGGTTTTAAAGGTAAGGCAGTACCATCTATTGACAAAGTTCAGAACTAAAGTGTTATTGTGGTAACATTAAAGTTATTAGGTTTGGTCACTTCACAAAATATTCGTCAAAACTATCCAAAAAGAGGTAAACAGTATGGTATTTATCTCTAATTTATCTAATCGCTATTTGCCTTTATTCTTTAAGCCACTATTGAAAACTGTGTTGAATAATAAAAATTCTAAGTAATGGTTTAAGAAAATTAGGTTGCAATAACTGAATGAAAATACTTTTTTAAAATTTGAAAATTGACATTTCAAAAATCAGAGAAGTCGTCATATAATTTTATATTCAGATACATGATTTTACTTTTCAAATGTAAAAACCATGTTTTCAATGAAAGGATATTACATTTTAAAGAAGAAAAAAATCTCTTTGCTGTCCAAAGTTTATTATACAAATAAAAATATTGCAACAATTAAAATTCTTCTGCTCATCCTGAGTTTAACAATAATACTGTCGTAACAATCAAAACAATTCCTTTTCGATTAGCAAATAGGATCGCCTGAAGCTACACAGACACAAACATACAGACTTTTGGTTTTATATATATAGATTAATTGTCTTAATCAGGGAAAGACTTTGTGCTCACACTGTAAATAAATCGAAAATTAAATAAATTTCACCTCCAGCCTACAACACTTGTTCCAAAAGCAATCAGAAATATTTTTGAGTAGAGGACATGGAATTTAAAACCTAAATGCCCTATTATCTCAATTAAGGAAAGATAAAGCCTTTTCATCCACACTTTTAAAATTTACTCGAAAAAATTTGCTGCGTAGAATGAAAGTGGGCGGTTGCATTATTAAAACTTATTTAAATAGCCACCCACTTTCGCTCTGTCAAACAAAACTTCAATCTCATTTTCAGACAAAAGGATTCATTGCGCCTGTTTATGGAAAATTTGTATCATAAAATGGCTTTTATGGTAATTTTTAATGTTTACAAATAGTAAAATTTTTATAAAAGATGTTTTTAGTGAGAACCTAATATGTATGGATTATGGATTCAGAACTGCTTGAATATAAATAAGCAATAACATTAGAAAAGTATTAAAAAATACTCCTCCTTCTCCTTCTAAATAATCTGAGTATCTATAAAAACATTATTTATAATAATTATAAATAGTAAAACATTCATGTAATGGCTTTTTTATATAATTAATGTTTTGAAATGCAGTAGATCTAAAAACTCTTCTGCCTACCAATAATCTATCCCTACAAACGTATTGGGTCTTAGTTGTTTGTAAATATAAGTATATAGATCTTTAAAACAACAAATAATTTTGCGTAAAATTGTAAAATATATGAAACAGCATTCTAAAAATTAGAATCAATTTATTATATCATTGAGTATATATCGTTGAATATATATGACTGCTGCCTCTAACGAATTTTGTCATAAAAGCTCATACTAAATCTATACATCCTCCTTATTCATATTTATGAAACATGAATGCATTCTGATATTATTTATACTTACATCGCTCTCTCAATAAAGAATTGGTGGCAGTTATAGATAACTACGTCTGCTTATTTAGTAATCAAAATGCCGGCCTTCAACCTTAGCACGCGATAGGCCTAAACGCCGATTTGCTTTGCCAATGCAATTGGGGAAGAAATGCGTTGGAAAAAAGGAGACCTTTCATAGCTCCCCAGCATCAATCCCTTCTTTGTAGTACCAACTGCTATTTTTGAGACATTTTTACGCAGATTCCATGGACAAGCCCTACTCATGTAACCCCAACAGCTGAAGGCATTCCAAATGGAATTTTCTTCTTTTTTTTTTCTTTTTTTGTGTGGTGGAGTCATTCGTCACGAAAGAAGCGACTCGTTCATACAACTTCCTCTAATTTCATAACACACTAAAGTTTCGAAAAAAAAATTATTTCAGGAATGCAATTGTGAGAGAAGATGAATGAATTATTTGAGCTGAAGACATAAAAATAATTGTTAAAAATTCTGAAATATGATGATATAATAGTAGAATTGTAATAGTAAAAAACCTCGGCATCATTTCCCGAGTGATTCACCCAAAGAATAGAAAACATCAAAAAACGCTTGCCGCCCTTCATTTTACTTCACCTGAGAAGGCAATCTCTTATTTTATTATTATATTTTTAATTCATAATAAAATTTAATACTCCAAAGTTTCATGTTTTAATAGAATTGTTTATGCTTTTCTGGGAGAGAACAAATTTCGCTCTATAACAATGAGCGCCTCCGATTCAACTTTGTAATGGAAGCTCGTAGAGTACTGATAAAATGTATTCGAACTAGTTCCTCAATTGCGTCATTCTCTTTCTCTTTCTAGAGAAGAGATTTTCGCTGTTTCCGGATTTTCCTTGATCAGGAAAATCGATTTCACAAGCCCTTTCGTGACTCCATAAATCATCATCAGATATTGCGTGCTGAACGTCTTCAATGAAGATCCAAAAACGCATTGTTTTCGCGAAATCCATCAGAACGGATAGCATTCCATTCATTCAATGTATTCATTCATTCATTCGTGTAAAATTTCATTCACAAAGAGAAATTCCATCCCCTCCCCCAACGCCATTACATTGGTCGATATTTTCATGGGCTTGGTTTCACAGAGCTGGCGTAGAAAGCGTTCGTTTTGGCTTGATTTAAAGCTTAAGACGGATGAGGAGTTCATTTGAAATTATATTCATTTTAAGATTTATTCTTATTGGTTTTCAAAAGCTTCAATTGCATCAAGGGTATTGTTCTATAAGGCCCCGACAAATCACTCTACAAAACCCCTCCCGTTGATAGGATTCAGGCGGATTCGGATAATTAAATTTATTAATAGAAAATTGCATATTATGTAATAAAAAATTTTTGATGCTGTAATTTATGATGGGATATTAAGAAATAATCTACACATTTAATATCTAATTGTTATTTACTTATTACATATTATTATTATTATTGTGCATCAGGAATATTCAATTTAGTTTTTTCCTCTAAGACAAATTTTTTAGTTTTTTGATATATTCTCGTGACTCGTTTTATCATTTCTTCGGAGGTTGGCCACAAGAATCGTTCATCAAGGCTATTAAAGAGCAGACTGATTTTTTCTTATGCTTTGAATGGTTTTCCCGGATTGTTGGAAGTCAATGTCCTAACGACTCCTGAAAGAACGAATTCCAAGATTCGCATAGATCCTGTCCTTCTATAGCGGACATATCGCGAATATGATGGAAATATTAGAACAATCCTTCTCATTCTTAAGATGAAAGAGCTTCGCCTGGAAGTGGATTGAGTCGACGATAAGTAAAGACATAATTTCTCGGAAATAACAAAGAAGTTTCTGGAATCCTTCAATATTAGGTGCCACATCCGATAGAGAATTTAATCCTATCGTACACTGGCAGAAAACCAAGCCCATCCAGCATAAACAAAAAAGCTTACTTTTCTGTCACTCTTGTAAACTGCAGCCAGCCCTAAACTACGAGGCGCAGTCAAAAAGTTCCCGGAATGACGATATAGTTAGACGTATGGCAACGCACCTTTGCGAGCACACATTTGACATCCATGGAGGCATCAGTGGAAGACTTCTTGTGTTATCTACCAGATTTCAGGCGTACGTGGTTGCGAAACGTGTCCTCTTGAGGCCCATTTCAGAGTCGGGACCAGCCAAAAATCACTAGGAGCGAGATCCGGAAAATACGGTGGCTGAGGGATGACAGAAATGTTTTTGTTAGCGAGGAATTGCTGTACAACAAACGATGTGTGCATTATTGTGATGCAAAAACCACTGTCCCTGCCATTTGTCGCGCCGTTTCTTCCGAACCGCATCGCAGACTGATAGGATCTCCAGGCCCGTAGCCAGGGGGGGGGGGGGGCAAAGGGGGGCCAACGACCCGCCCCTGATGAAAAAAGGTCCCCCTCCCAAAATTGAAAAAAGGTCCGATTCAGTGGAATTTTTGAAAAAAGGTCTGACTCAGTGGAATTTTTGAAAAAAAGGTCCGGAATTTTTGAAAATCGACCCCCCGAAGATAACATCCTGGCTGCGGCCCTGATCTCTAAAGCAGATTTTCCCAATTTGCACATGGACTTGATGTTCACACGCTGTTCGAATTGCGACATTTTTTCCATTGTAATTAACAAAAAAAATTCAATTAAATATACCGTTTTTCCCCATAGGTAAACTTTAAAAATGGCTGCCTTAGGATGGGTAGAGCACTTTAATATTGTAGTGCTCTAAGGATGGAGAGTACAATCTGCCATCTAGTGTATTTTGTGAGAAATGCTATAAATTCTTCCCCATTGTGCAGCTTAGTAATTCGATGACTTCAGCATGTTTGTGAGGTATTTTTTTTCCTAAAAAAAAATGTTGTGCATTTTTCCATTAGTTGGAGGTTTCAAATCCAGCAACCCAGCAGAGGCCTTAGAATAGTTTCATTTGTTTTTTCAAGCGGATTGATACCAGCCTGACCATACGCGCGCTTCGTTTTTAGTTCATAGATAGTGGGACCAGATTATAAGGTGCGTCCCAAAAGATATGAACACTAAGGAAGTGTCATTTATTCCTAGACTGAATTATTGCAGATACAAAATTTGAGTTAAAGTACTGTCCGGGACTCAAGAAAAGACCTCTGAGTTGCACAATTCCACCACTACACGGCAGAAACGTTTGGATGAGTTCATTTCTAAAAAGATTGGTTAGCGATATTGCAATTGTTGTCTAAAGCACGCGCGCATCAAAAACAACGTAGACTAGTCACGAGGAGAGACAACACCACCTAGACATAGAGACAACATGCGACGCAGGAGAAAAATATGACAACAATTGCAATATCTTTGTCCAATCTTTTAAGAAATGAACTCACCCAAACGTTTCTGCCGTGTAGTGGTGGAATTGTGCAACTCAGAGATCTTCTCTTGAATCAATAAATGTCTCTAATTTCAATTGGAAGAAAAATATTCATTTTTACAGCAGGACAATGCCCCCGTCCATACGGCAAAATCTACGTACGAGTGTGTTTTGGGCAAATGGACTAGCCAGCACTCCCCGGATCTCATCTTATGGAATCATGTGGGGAATTCTTGCAAGGAAAGTGTATGAGAATGGTCAAATACTACCGACTTGCAGCAAGCCATAAAGAAGAAATGGATGGAAATCACTACAGAAATGCGTGAAATTCAAATGATAGGTTACTAACAAGACCACATAAGATTATGGGAACTTCAATTAAATTGTTACAAGTGAAAAGTTTTTGCTTGTTAATGCATTTCTTGTTTGTATTAAATATCTTCATTTAATAATGAGTAAATATCTCTGACTCAGTTTTTGTGTTTACAATTCTCCTATCCTTGTGTAAACTACAATTATTTAGTGTTCATATCTTTTTTGGACGCACCTTAGTATCTTTTTTCCATGTACTTTGAGCGAGATGGTAAAAACAGCAACGAAGAAACACATGTGTTCCTAATTTTTTTAATGTTAAGACTACTCTTGTTGTAATTTATAATGTTGTAATTCACGAAGATCCCCTCCCTCACGTTTTATGGAAAAGACAAAATATATTCAAATAGTTTTTAATAAAAAATATAATATTTTTTCATTATTTTGTAATAAATTTATTTAATGTTTTCATGAATTCCTCTTCTTATACTGTTGATGTTATATTTCCATGATAAACGACAATAATAATACGATCGGTTATTAACTGTTTAATAATTCGCGTTAATAATTACTTAATTCCCCATTATAGAGTATGACATTAAATATACAATTTTCTGTTAATAAATTTAATTATCCGAATGTGTCGAACTCATATCTCCGGGAGGAGTTTTGTCATGTCCTCGTTCTATAAGAAGGGCGCACTAACGGTGCATCTTCCGATTTCCAATCGCTTATCTCCTTTTCTCTTTAAAATCCACCTACTTACTTACGTCCGTACATATCAATTATATATTATGTCTAATAAACATTCCTCGTAATATTAACAATTCTTTATTTTTCTAATCCTCTTTCCTCGGGGGGCGCAAATTAGACTTTTCAATGAAGAGATGATAAAGGACGAGAGGTTCCTGTGTGCCCCCGCCTATCTGATGGGAGGTTCTCCTTTTGGGGCTATCTCTTGTCGAGGACCCCTTCCCGCCACTTCCTGTGCACGGTCACATGAAAGCTGAGGCCACGTGCAACGGAAGCGTCCCGTCTCCGACTGACAGTGATGCCTATCGTGCGAAGCATTCTGGGAAAATGAATCCGGTGATTGGAGATAGTCTCCGTCTCTGCTGCTTCTTAGCTCTAGCTCTCATGAAGAGTCAGGGTAGGGGGAGCACGGGAATTGATGCTTAAAAAAGATGAATAACACTCTTGCTGCTGCTGACATCATTGGGAAATATTCAGTTGAAGATAGATTTTGCTTTTATTGCTTTTCTTCTTCTTCTTCTTCTTCTTCATCACATCCCTCCTCCTTCATCTCCATAATCTCTGTATCTCAATCTTAAATATTTATAGAATCCGTGTCAATGGTAACGACGTTGTTTCTCTGAGAAGATAACCTAGTAAGAAAAAAATAATAATTTCTACCAATCGATCGATATGTTTCCTTAATTGGGTAAATTTGACTGAATTCTTCAACTCATCTCCTCCCAGGCAACGGAAAGGGGAAAGGGAAATGAATGGTGGTGCCGAGCAGAGAGACTACTCACTCGACAGGAAGTGGCTCCATTTCCCCTCCACAGCAATTCATCTTCAATTACAGTAATCTTGGTAGTCACTATTTTTGAAATCCCATTCCATTTTGGATTCCCGCTATGCAAAAAACTCGCCAGCTTACATTGACTTCTTTCTAAATGGAACCAATAACTAGCTATCAAGTATTGCAAAGAACTCTACGGGAAGTCAGTGAGTTTATGAAAAAAATTATCTTCCATTTAAATTTTTTACAAAATTAGGCATCGTGTGTAGTTAGTCATCAATTATCAATGCAGTCTTATCGATAATTTTCTTTTTATCTAGTTTGTTCTGGTAAGTTCTGGTAAAGTCGTTTACCAAAAATTGCTTACCCGATCAAAACGCATGATGCAGGGAAGCATGAGCCAATACTCAATATTCATTATTACTATTCAACTTTTTTTATTTTAAATTTAATAATAACTATATCATAGATCAATGATTGAAACTTCTCAAACGTCAATTTCATTTATATTCAGAAATCAAATTTATCAAACGATCGCTATCAGAAGTCGTGGGGCGTCGGATCGTTTGATGTTAGTCGCATGACAGCATTCACTCATCTTTATAGTTTAGAATAAGCCTAATACAATGACTTTTAAAAATTTCACTGTGCACAGATGAGAATCGATATCTAATTTACCTTTCACTTTATTACGAAACAGTTAAACAGATAATATTTTAACGTTAACCATAAACAAGGAACCTATAACAACTATCTTTAATAATAAATATTGCAATCTCACTGCTTGGCATGATGCAACACACGCAAAAGATCTGTTGAGAAAGAGCAAGAAACGATAAAAAGGGCCAGTTTATGGAATTTAGGTTTATATTAAGCTTCAAACCATTTATTATGAGTTTATCTATCTCAAGTGTTAATTTGGAATGTAATGTTACACACGTGTCCACAAAATACAGCAAAAATCTTAAACAAAAACAAATAGGTTAAGCCTAATGACAACTTGGTTGATGAGGTCCGGTTTCCATGATTCTTAAATGAATCCTTGTTTTTATTATTTAGCTAAATATTATCAACTAATAATAGTTGAACAACTCAAGAGAACAAAATGTTAATAATAAATAAAGAAGAAAGTTTGTGTGTTTGTTTCTTATACAAATCTACAATTTTATACGGGTCTAGATCTTCAAAGCAAGAGGAAGGTCACTATCTATATGAGATTTAGAATGTAATGTAAGACCAACCTCTTATAAAATGTAAAGTTCTTCGGGCTTCCTAATTTCCTGATCATAATTCAATTTCTGAGAATCAGTGAGAGGCCGTCGGAATTTGTAACAATACACAGATTTTCTGTCGTTCGGGCTTTTCTTAGAATTGATAGTTATTAGAACTTAACATTTTCTTGAAAATCTTTAGAAATGAGCAGTAACTGGAGATAATGGAGAGTTAGCAGACTAATGAGAAATAGTCTGCAACAGAGGCAGCAGGGAAGCAGTCCCTTTGCTCAGCGCTGTATCGTTTTCGCTGGTGCACTGCTGCAACTGACGAATTGGTGAGTGACGAAGTAGTCATCGAAGTTCTCAGGCGAAATAGAAGAATTACAGCTATATCCAGGGCTGAAGAAACGTCGGATCAAACCATTGTTCCATATTATTCTACACATTTTACCTCTAGCACTGCATAAAACTCACTCAGATATACCCAACATTCCGAAACGAACAAAGCCACGGGCCATAGTTGGAAAGAGCCAGCCATTGGGAACATCTTAAAAGAATTCTATTTGGTTTTGCAATATGAATTTTTACTGTAATAATTCTAAAGTTTTTCATACGGACATTTTTACTGTATATTCACATTCAGATATTGCAAAATTTCATCAAAAAAGAGCTCGAACAACGCCAGGGATATCAGCTAGTAAATATGTTTGTGTGTTTGTTTCTTATTCAAATCTACAGTTTTATTCCGATCTTGATAAAATTTTGTACACTTGATCTTCAAAGCAAGAGGAAGATTACTGTCTGCATGAGATTTCGAAAATATGATAATTATCGATAATAATCGACATTCAAAATAATGGCAGGCCATACTAACAGGAGGTATCTCACCAACAATATGCACGGCCAAAAATAATAAATTAATTATTAATAAAATAAAGTAATGAATAAATAATAAAAAAAATGGCTAATTCGTTCGTTATGTGTTGAAAGAGTCGAGTTTGTTTTCATGTATTATAAAGTGACTCGGAATAAAATAGTAAATCAGTTAAAGCCATCCTTCTATGTTATCACCTGATTATCTAACATGGTTATTATCGTGGAGGTTTTAATTTATTGATTATAAAGATTTATGGATGTGGAGAATACTGATTAAAAATATTCCTGATGATCAGAAAAACAATTAGATAACGTTTTTTAATAGTTTATGTCAATGCCGTACTTGAGAAGGTGTTTTCATAGAAAATTTTCATTTGTTTGGGTGAAAAGTAATCTTATTTCTATGGAAATAGCCTGATAAAATAAAAATATGCACTTATACTTTTTTTTCGTTATTTAATAAGTAAAAATCCGGAACGTCTCCTCCGCCATCTGGCAGAAGTCCAGCAACAAAATTGACGAAAATAATTTCAAAGAAAGTCAATAATATTTTTCTCTTCGTAATGAACTTGAGTTGGTTATGTTGTTCTAATTATTATTTTGTTCTAATTCTAAGTCAAGCAGAAAAATAATTTTATAAATTAAGCATTTAGGTTAATGCTAAACGGAATTGGCTATTCTGCTGAGGAAAAAATGAAAATTTTTTTCTCACACAGTTTACTAATCCAAATTATTAGCTGGATTTATTATAATCGTGGTTTTTTATATAAGATCATAATGTCTATTTAATCCCAATATATATCTAAATCTATAACATCTTTGAGCAATGTACACACAGTCATTTGGCGATATTTTATGTTCTGTTTAGTGAACCCAGTAATTTACTGTTAAAATAAGACTAACCATTTGCCAACGGAATATCACTCTGTAAGAGAAAATAAAACTGCATCACCTATGAATATTGCGAAATTAAATAGATTACTAATTTTTTTCTCTCAATATTTATTTATTTCAATTTCAATCCCCCCACTAAGAATAATATTTGCTGAATGAGTCATGTTGGTACGTGACTTTAGGGGTGACACCACGATCACCATCGACTCACCCTTGATTAACTCTGTAAGATAAATCAGGACTACAATCTTATTTGTAAATTGATAAAATCTGAAGCACTGGCGATTAGAAAAAGATAAATTAAACACGAATTCTTATTGAAGTTCTAGTTTTTCGGTAAACAGAGCGGAAGGATCCCCTCCTTGTGCCAATAATTGCTTTCTTCAGACGCCGTTGCCTTCTTTCTGGAAGGTAGGAGATATTTCGGGTTCATTAGTTTTTTTGTTTTGGGGTGGGGTCGTTTCATGAGGAATGTTGGAGATAATCTGCAATTTCTCAAACAGTCTTAGTTTTTCTTTGTTTCAACCATTTTGGAGACACGTTCCTGCTTCATAATAATGAGATTCACAATAATCTACATGAGGGTTTCTCATAAAGTACTGTCCCATCCGCGCCCCCCCCCCCCAGAAACCATTCATTCAAAATATGCGAAAATTACTCACAATAAAAATGAATGTTTCCTTTACATATTCCATTTTTCCAGATTCGCTGCAAGAATCGCGCCTTTACGTCTTCAAAGCCAAAGTGGCTCAAAAAGATTAAAACTAGAGAAGCCAGATCGGGACTCTATGAAGGATGGATGACTCAATTTGGTGATTCCTGACTGAAGGCTCTAGATCGGGCTTGTGATGCACCGTTCCTCACCACGAATAAATAAATTAGCTTGGCGACTGGCAAGATGCCCAGAATACGGTCCTTCCACTTCCTGAAGCTTTAACTCCCTGAGTCCAGCAGCCAACACTGCTCCTATGACTATACGCTTCCATATTCAGCTATGCACAAAATATTTGTTAATGTTTACAAGTTCCCGAACAAAGAATTCAATAATAGCTTGTAACCCGAGTCGTTCACAGATGCTATTTTAACAAATGCACTATCTCTCAAAATGGCGCGGAATTACGTGCATAAAATGCGGGAATCTTCAATTTTGCAGTATGCAGTACGGTAAAAAAAAAAACAAAAAAAAAAAAAAAAACATGGGCCATTATATTAAATTTCTTTTCACACACCATTTGAAAAACTTCATGACGATGAGAATAACGTCGCTTCGAAGCAAAAATTTGTAATTCACTTGAATTCAACTCTTCCTTCGTTGTTTTTCCTTATTGTCGATTCAATTCAAATAAAAAGAGGCAAAAATTAAATAAAACCGATTCATTATAATCTTCTTCAGGTGACAAAACTATTTCAATACATCTTATATTGAAGAATTTCGATAATATACAGGGTGATTACAAAAGAACTTCACACTTTTAAAAATTTATTACATCAAAGCTATTCAGAATATAGACACATCACATACGGATTCTTAAAGAAAAACTCTTGAAGTTTATTGTGACACAGTTAAAGATGTTCAATATGCCCCGCTGTAGTCGAATTCGTCCCAAACCCGCATTAACATGTCTCCATCAATCCCACGTATCGCTACCGTAATGCGTTCTTTCAGCTCGTCTAGGTCACGGGGAAGGGGTAGGGTGAAGACCTTGTCCTTTACACACCCCCATAAAAAGACATCACAGCGGTGGATTGGTCGAGCAAACAATAACCTGGAACTTGCAAAGTGGCCACCGCGGAGCCCCGACCTCACACCTTGTGATTTCTTTTCAGGCTTTAGCACATATTTTTTCATATTTCGAGCGCTGATGCACATTTTGGGTACTTTTTAAAGTTAATTTTACAACCTATTAAGTATGCTATTAAAAAAACAAACAAACAATATAAATGCTTTCGTGGATTGGGCTAGGAGGCACTAGATCCGCTTATTACAGCCAACCCGCTTATAAGAGCCAGTTGTGTCATCACCTTTTAAGAATGAAAAATTTTCCAGAATAAAGGCACAAAAGTAAACAGAATGTGTACTAATATGACAAAAAAGGAAAAAATAAGTATGTGGATAATAGTAAATAAAAGAAATAAAAAACTCTTTCACCACAACAAAAAGAGTGGTGAAAGAGTTTTTTATTTCTATTATTTACCTTCTAAGAAGTTTAGAAAGTGATGGTTGTGTAGAAAGATCTTTTCTGTAGAACATTTGGAAAAATTTTGATTGTTCGGGTCAATGAATTTTAATTTGTGCTTTGATTTACTTTGTTTTCATTTTTATGGTCCATTTTCTTAAGTATGACAATGAAAGCAACGCGTGAAAATAAATTTTTGGCATATTTTGGCTTTTTTTTAGGGCATATACATGCGCATATTTTTGCACTTTTTAGTGCATATCCGAACCCTAAACTCATAACAGATTTAATTAAAAATCCAAATTCTGTTATTAATGATTTATTTTATACTCATTTATAAATTGGGAAAGATAAAATAATAAATAATAAAATAAAGTTCACCAATGAATAAAATGATGAGCGATTTTGAAGAAAGAATTGAAGGCTTGTAGAAGAACAGTAGATGATTGAAGTATGAAGAACTCGAAGAATTACGGTTGCGAAAGTTGTAGAAAACGTCTTGAACAAGTAAGACTCGTAGTTTTGAAGAATTGATGAAATGAAATATGAAGAACTGGAAAAAAAGCTTGATGTCTTTTTAAATTTGAGAACAGGATTAATGGTAATTTTTGAAGATAATAATTATGGTTGAAGATTTTGATGATGTCCAAAATTATAATAAAGAAAAAAAAATTCCAAATTGTTCATCAAGTTTTCTTTAGTTACAATACTCAAGGTTACAATATTCGTAATAAAAATTTTGATTCTGACCATGTCCTAACATTCTGAATCAAGATGGTAAGTTGTTGCTTTGCTAATGAACCCGAAGGTCAATATGGAAATGCCAAGTTGTGAAATTAAGAATTAACTCAAATGTTGTCATAATGCTAATTAATTGATCGAATTTCGCAATACAAAGTAGTCCTTATGAAAGCAAATGAATTCAATTTGATTAGAAAGTCGCTGCAGATCTTTATGAATCTAAATGCAAGTCTGAAGCTTATGATTCGTTTAATCATTTTAAATGATGGATTTCATTGATTTTTTCATAGAGGGAGCGATTATTTGTATATAGAAATAAATTCATACAGAGATTGTAATCTCATCAGTGTTGTTGTTACTTCACCATAAGAGGAGAAGCCAATAATTTTTTTCAATATTTCCATTCTGTTCCATCTGTTTCAATCAATCACACAGGAGTCAATGAACCAGAAGATGGAGAGACTTTTCGCTCACACTCACTTTTTCCCTTCTGCATTTGGGTTGGCCATTTAAATTGATAATTAATGCATTTCAACTGTAATCGTTCCCATGTCAATAAAAGTCTTTGAGCAGCAGCAGCAGCAGCAAGCAGCCTTACTTATTCATACAAGGAGGGTGAGGAGCAGAGAAGGACGAAAGCGAATTCAAATTGTGGCAAAGTTTCTCTGAAATTCGGTTGGGAGTTCATTAACCTGAAAACCAACATTCGTTCGCGCCATCCGTCAATGGAGTCGCGCAATTATTTAAGCGCGTACGTTTTGTTTGGTGCGAAAGGTTTTTGACATGAAATTTGTTTAATTTTCTGAGGTAAGAAGGCAAAAGTAACTCTGTGTGTTACGTACGAAATAATAAGAAGGGTGAGGAGTGAGTGAGGTAGTAATAAGGAGAAAAGGTGGAGGGGATGCAATGGGATTAGCCTTGCCCTGGGCACGAGGCCTATTGCGGACAAGGCTGCTCGAGGAGCGAAAGCCCAACCCTCTCCAGGAGGAACCAGAGGATCAGAAACGAGTCCTGAACGAGTCGATCGAAAAGTTCTTCAAGTGGTAACAGCACTTGATAAACAACGAGGATAACTTTCACTCGAGATCTCCCCTCAACCAACAGAAGAGTGGGAGAAGGGGGGAGTATGTGGCTAGTACCTTTTCTTCTTAACTCCCGACTAGAGACTACTAAATACTCCATTGGGCTGCAAAAGTTGCCAAAAAAGCCTCTCTTTGAAATGACCTTGAACTCTTATAAACCCAAGTGAACTCCTCGATGATGGTGATGATGATGATGAACAGAAAATCCTGTATGAATGAATGAGTGATGAAATGAATGACGGAGTAAATTAGGGCTCACATGAACGACTCTTCTTCGATCGAAACGATTTCCTGGACCCTTTTAATGGAGAAATAAATTTTTATTATTAAAGTCGTATACAAAATGCGACGCTGCTTCTAAAAACCTTCTATAAAAAAGAAGAAGTAAAACAATCTTAAACAAGTAAAACGACAACTGATCAATTGAAGCGCCCATTCATTACCACTCTCATAGCCATCTCCTCAACCTTTTTTCTACTTCTTCTTCTTCCCTCTTTCTCCTTCATATATCGATATAAATTCCTAGAACAAAACCGGTGAAATCAACGGATCGTACTTCCGCAAATTTTCCATGCCGGAAAGTGACGTCACCAGCCCTCAATGTGTCATTAGAGCGGAAAAGTCCTTGACAATGAAAAATCCCGACCGCCAATGAGATTCATTAGCATTCGCCCAGTTTTAAAAGAGTGGATGAGAAGAAGAAGAAGAAGAAGAAAAAGAGAGAGAGAGAGAGAAAAAAAAATTGAAACAATAACTTAAAAATAATTATTTAAGAAAAAAAAAAAGAAGAGCGTCCTGGATATTTTTTTTTTTTCATTCTCTTCCCCGAAGACAAAAGAAGACGAAGGAAAGAAATGAAAAACAAAAGACATTCACGAGTAGAAAGTCATCAAAACCGTTAAAACATTTTTCATTCATCCACTCCAGACGACTAAAAAAATCCAAACCAACTTCAATAACACTAACAATAAATAAACCAAAATCCCAATCCTCATTACATTATCACCTTACCACTATCTCCATTGACGGAGGACATAAGTGTTTGGGGTTGGGCTCATCCACGTTGACCTAGAAGCGGTTGTTGGCACGAGTCAGTCAAGGAGGCTCCGATCCAGTTTATTCCTATCGAAACGACTGCTATTTATACTGAGGCTGTTACGAAAATAAAGAAAACGTTTCGGAGATCCAAATTTCGAATGGAGCCACTTCGAGAAGGTGAACGACTGACGGCGGCAACGACACACACACGCACACATGCACAACCGCCAAATTGGTGGCCCCCACCGTCAGGTGCGAGGAGCTAAAATTATTCAACGATAATAAGGATCCAGCGAAATGAGAGAGAGAGAGAGAGAAGACATTTTGAAAAGAAAGCATTAATTTGATGTACAATAAATAACCCGAACGAAGAGAACTTTTTTTTAAACCCCCGCCCGGGGCACTTATAAACTTATTTTTAAGCCTTTTTATAATAAAAAAAAATATAATGAAAGCGAATACTCAATGCGAATACCATCCCAGAAGGATATCAAAATTGAACCGCAACCACAAAATTCCGCACTTTTTCGATTACGAAATTCCGAAATGGCGTTTGCAAAAGTGAAACTGAAAGAAGAAGAAATTTTTTTAAAATCTAACCTAACCTAACATTTTATATGGTCAAAAAGACAGTCGACTTCTTTTGGTCTCACTAAAATAAAAAATCGTGACATAAACCAAAAATGAAAACCAGTTTGCCATAAGATACATGTGTCTGAATGTTGAATTGCTATAAAATGGGATAATAGGTATTTTACTCGGATAGCTGGTGCGAGTATCTCAAAGATAGCAAGATCGACCGGCATTCTTAAAACACAGTTACAGTCTGTAAAGAAGATTTGTAAATAAAGAATCTATATTCCATCATAAAATAATAGAACATCAAATATTGATTATTTATTTTAAATAAGAAGACAGGAAAGCGACTGAGTACGGATATCAGGAAAAGTTATCCATTTCCGAACTCAGGACCTTGAATATAAGAAAATTCCCAAACAACTTGACTTGAATTGTCAACAAGAGCATCCATCATCAAGAAGCGTAAGAAATTTGGCACAGTGGCTGATTTATCAATTCAGGGAAGACCAAAATGCACTACTCCACGAATGGACCGATGAAGAAAAAGTAGAAACAAAGTTAAATGAGGAGATGAAGCAGGAATATGGATTAGAGGTTTCAACCCAGACTATTCAAAACCGGCTGCATCAGAATGGTATACATGGACGAATGACACGCAAGAAGCCACTTTTTACTCGTCGACACAAACAGTTGCGCTTGGCATGGGCACAAAAACATCAAGCATAGTCAATAGAAGACTGGAAACGTGTCATCTTTAGCTATGAAACCAAGGTGAACTTGTTTGGAACAGATGGACTGGTAAGGGTTTTGAGAAAAAAGGGAGAAGCTGGCCAGACCAAGAACATGGTGGAGGAAGCAAAATGGTGAGGGGCTGTTTGTCGTATAATGGATTTGGGACATTTGAACTTATTAATGGAATAATGACAGCTGCAGTGTACAAAGATATCTTAGAAAGAAATTTGCCACTATTTTGCAAAAAATGAGACTACGGTGACCCCAAGCACACAGCCAACCTTCTGAAAAACAATGGTTTGCACAGCAGAAGATTCGTGTGATGGACTGGCCTCCACAATCACCAGACATGATTACAATTGAACATCTGCGAGCAATTATCAAGTCAAACATTACAAAACGTAGACCATGTAATCTGTAGCAAATAGAAACGGCAATTGCGGAAGAATGGAACTTATTGGACCCTACTATGACTATGTCATTGGTGGAATCAATGCTGCAAAGAGCAATGGTCTTGATTAAAACTAAAGGTCGACATACGGCTTATTAAAATATAACATTTCAATAAAAAAATGTTGGTACAAGGGTTTGAAGACTTTTTTGCGTCAATAAAGTAAATGCTTGACACATACACATAACACAGCAAAAATTTAAGACAGGCTGTATAGCAAGAATGTCCAAAATTTAAAAAACAAACAGCGGGAGATCTTCCTGCAGGCGAAAACTCGATGAGCGCGGGCAACCTCAACTAAAGAGGATCTTAAAAGAGGATAGAAGTGCAAGCATTTGTCAAATACCCGTTCAATATAATAGCGATAACCAAACAAAAACGTGACTCAATGTCATGGATGGGATTGACTCATTCGAGTTCCACTAATCTCTGCTGCAAGCTGCAGAATTCGTCAACAATTAAGGCCTTAATACAAGATGCATGATAACATTAAAACTGAGCTGAAGCTAGATAACCTAATCAGACGAATTGATCGTGCCTTCACATCCTATCCATCTGTCTGAGAAATGGTGATAGAGTCTCCCGAACATGAAAAATGCAGCGGTGCGCCGTCCTGTTGGAAAAACACTCTTGGCTGATGTTCCTCCATGATTATCTAGTACTCGTCTAATTGAGGCATGCCAACGAGAGGACCAGAATATAGCGAAGAGAACATGACAGTAAATACGATGTATTATATTGGCCCCAAAAAACTCCGGATCTTAATCCCATGGAACATATGTAGGATAAGCTTGAAAAATCTGTATCTGAATTGATGGCTGTTTTCGCAACTGCCTGGTCGAAAATACCATAGAACATTTTCAGAATCTCGTTTCTTCCATACCACATCGAAATGATGCAGTTTTAGGTGGTCCAACGCGTTATTTACCTAATTTACTAAATTAGTGCATACTGAATACATAGTTAGATTTCCTCTAAGCGTTATAGCAGCTCCTGGGCACTTCAGCATGCACTACTTTAAGAATATCTCCCTCAAAGGTAGACATTGCTGCAAATTGGTAAGTGATTAATGTCGCGTCTTTTAATTTCTTCCTACAAATATTCGATGGAAGAAGAGACCATATTCTGGGGTAAAGACTGTGGTCACAAATAGGCATTGCAGTCACTGTTCTAAGATGTAGTGTTCTGGGTGTTATCTACAGTCTTCTGAGACCTAATGATTCCTTAGGCTATAACAGAACTACACAAATGGAATCTATTGCTTTAACCTGGTGAATCAAGCAACGTTTCTAATACTCCAATGCAGGTGAATACGGCTTATTGTATGGTTTGTGCTTTAGCGTGATACCTGTATAGGCCAATGCACTTTGCGTAGTACATTCAGAAGTTGTCTTCTGCCGTTCGTTGTTGCACTGGTCAACACCATTCTTGATCTTTGCGAAAGTAGTTATACAATAGAAAAGCCCAACTTGTTTATACTTTGCAGAAATGCTGAATACAGCTCTTTGGTACCGACTAACATAGCACGTTCAAGGCATAGTATTTCTAGACGGCCGCGGTTCAAAGTCAGTCACTTGGTCTGTTACTAGAAATTGCCTGATTAATTGTTCTTTTCCGAATATCGGTATTGCGAGATGGATATTTAAGCGATAAAGCCGGTAACTGAATTGGTTTGTTTGCATTTAATATAAAAAGAAGCCGCCAATAAAGGAATGAGTCTATGGAAGGAAATGCGACTTGGTGATTTGATGAAATTTATATTTCTAATCCATAGCAAGTAAATTAACTTAAATTTGCATAGAATATGTAGAAAAAGGTGGTGTAAATATTGTAAGCGTATTTCTTTAAATTCATATGAAAATTTGAGAAGTATTTGGTGGTTGCAACAGCTTAACACGAGTAGGCGCTCTGTCATCTATGAGATTGTTGATGGCGTTAAGAACGGTTGAGGAATTGCTGTAAATTTTGTTAAATATTGAATAATTGTCTCCAAAGGTTATCTAACCTAATTTCCAGTTAACTAGCTACATTTATCTAAAACCGGATTTTTTACTTAAAGCAAATCCGCTTTTAAATTAATCCCATTACATGTCGAGTGAAGAAATGTATTAATTCGCCAAATGAGTTCTTTTTTTCCTTCTTCCCTATGTCATAATAATTGGACATGTATATTAAGCGGTGGTGGGGTGGGGGCCAGTTTCTGATGAAAATTTTACGTAAATTTTTACTTACATTAAATCCGAAGGGATTAATTTGCAGTTTGGCCCGTGTTGCTCTCGGTGGTTCCACAAGTGTTGGGTCGCTCTTTCCAACCGAGCTTAATGAGTTAATGGCACTTTCTGCAATTTGTCGCATCCTGTCGCTCGAAAAGAGCCTTCGAGGAAACTTGCCTCGTTTTTTTTTTTTATCCTTCCATGTTCATCAACCCAACTCCGAGAAAAATCAATTTCAAATTTAGAAGAGGGACGTTCCCATCAATATTAAACATCATTTTTCCTAGTGCTCTTTTTGTCGAAAGTTGAGCAGACCCAGCAAGGATATTTGCAGCGAAGAAATGAAACGATTTTATTTTCAAGCTGATGACGTAATTGCTATATTTTAAGAAGCAAGTATTCATAAATTTCGTTGAAATAGAATGAAATTTATGTAGAATTCGAGTAAATATGATAATTTTAGAATATTCAATTCGAGTCATATCTAAAAAAAAATCTTTTGCTCAGAAAACGGAAAAAATATCCCAAAACTAGATAACAAATAAGATATTCTAATAAAAGTTGTATGAAAAATTGATAAATACCGGATTTTTCGGAATATAACACGCATTCATGTATCCAGTGCATTGTATACAAAGCAAATGAATGCAAATGCTGCGCAGTATATACTGTGCTGTTACATACCACTATATTACACATATGCTATCTTTGTTAAGTCAGCCCGAAAATCGTGATAAACAAAGTCGGATTATTGTACGCAATATTTTATAATATGCAATGATGATTTTTCTAACTTTTCTAATGCGTACTATATACCGAAAATTACGGAATTCAAAACGACCACGACCAAAAGTGCTGTATGTTGGTCAAACGAATTTAAAAACAGTTTAAAAATCAAAAAGAAGAAACAATTAAACTCTATAAGAGTATATGATTGACAAGAAAAGGTCTTCAGTCCCCAAGAATGACTTCATTAAAACTTTTAAAAAATGCTCAAACATCTAAGTATTTTTGGAAATAAATATGGCCCAAAAGTTTCATACAAAGTACAAGATTGCGTGTAGATGAACCAAATACGTTCTCTATGCAGAGTGTTTACAAATGATTGCAGAATGGTGTTAAAAAACTCACGGACATTTTGAACGATGGAAATGTCGCTGAGCATCATCCTGTTGAAAGATGAAGTTCGGTTTGTAGTTGTGGTATGGAGCAATTTGCAAACATGTCCAGATAGATATACCCTACCAATTTCTTCTGCAAAGAAAAACAGGCTGTAAATTTTGAATTCTCAGAGGCAGACAATTTTAACAAATATAGAAAGGCGGAACCTGGTTCTGGAATTAACAATACGCGTGTGGGTAACATGCCATCTTCAACAAACAGCAGTGGATGAATACACTGTTTATATAATAGAAAAATGTGCCCACTAATCAGCATGAATACAAAGTTAGGAATGACGATAATATATACAAGGTGATTATAATTAAAGTCCCTTTGTAAAAATGCTATAAAAAAACAACCATGAGTCCGAATGACTTCAAATTTGGACTGAGCATTCTTGAAGAAGGGGCATTTGATATGGGATAAGAAAAAAATAGTTCCAAAATTTATCACTAGATGGCGCTGTAAGCGGCATAACGGAAGCGGATTCAGCTAGAAGTGACATTTTGAATTGAAATACGACGGCTTTGGCATGAGTTGTTTATGGCATGATGTTTTTACATTAAAGTTGGTCAAGGAATGCAATTGACACTAAAACAAGTTAAACATGATTTTTTTTTATTATACAGTACAGTATTAGCAAAAAATCAACTGTACCGGTCAATGAACATGATTGCTTCAGGTTTGATGATGGAAAACATGACTTTCAAGTCATTTAACAGTTGTGGCACTGTTAGTGCAAAGCCCATCCACCACGGCAAGGTCGTACCACATCGGATGGGAAAAATCGGTTTTTAATTGTCCTTGGGCCAAAAACCGCATAAAAAGCACATAATGATTCGGTTTTTAATTGTCCTTGGGCCAAAAACCGCATAAAAAGCAACAATGGAAACGCCTATTAATTATCTCGGGACTTGCGCAAGACATGCTCAATATGCTGTCCACCATTTTCCTCCACAAGTTTTAACCGATAAACAGCATGTTCCACAACAGACCGGAGTGTCTCCGGGGTCACGTTGTGAACGTGGTGCGTAATCCGAGCCTTCAATTCCGCTAAATTTGCAACTGGGCCACTGAACACATGATTTTTAAGGTAACCCCAGAGCCAGAAGTCACAAGGATTGAGGTCCGGTGATCTTGCAGGCCAGGCTCTCGGAAAATGACGGCTGATAATTCTATCATCTCCGAAATGTGTCTTCAGCAGTTGCTTCACTGGCTTTGCAATGTGCGGAGGAGCGCCATCTTGCATGAAAATTATTCTATCCACGCATGCATGCTGTTGAAGTGTTGGAATTACCTGGTTGCGTAAAAGACACGCATACCGTTGACCATTGACTGTACAGGTAACGGGACCCGCAGGACCCACTTCCTCGAAAAAAAATGGCCCTATAATCAATGATGCTGTCATCCCGCACCACACAGTTACCTTTGCAGAATGAAGCGGTATTGAAACACATGCGAAAGGATTTTCCGTTGCCCATATCCTGCAATTTTGTGTATTGACAACGCCGTGGAGATAAAAATGGGCTTCGTCTGTCCACGAGATGTTCCATGGCCATTCATTGTCCACTTCCATGCGAGCTAGAAATTCTAAAGCAAACGTGTGTCTAATTGGCAGGTCAGCAGGAAGTAACTCCTGAACATGGGTAATTTTATAGGGATAACAATGCAGGATATTGCGTAAAATTTTATTGACCGTGCTCTAAAGTTCGGGCAATTCCCCGTGCACTGCACGTTTGCACACCACTGTTCGACCCTTCCTCTAATGCTTCAGCCACATCTTCTACTGACGTCAAAGCAACTGCTTTCCTCCCTCTGCCAGATTTCACTGCAAAAGAACCTGTCGCTTCGAATTTTTTAATCATACACCACAGAGCCTTTGCAGACATCGGACCACATCCTTTTTTCATTCCCTTTAATACCCGAAATTTCTTTAAAGCTGCTATGGCAGAGTCGCCATTCTTGTAAAAGAGCTTCACAAGCAGAGCGCGATCCTTCATTGACAGACCCATGGCAAGCTGCTGAGATACAAATATGACGAGAACGCCATGAGGCCTGCGTTTTTATAACACATGCAATGTCTCATGCGCATGCGTATCTTTCAATTTGCATAGTACAAATCCTCCTAGGCATAATATGCCGCTTACAGCGCCATGTAGTGATAAATTTTGGAACTATTTTTTTTCTTATCCATATCAAATGCCCCTTCTTCAAGAATGCTCAGTCCAAATTTGAAGTCATTCGGACTCATGGTTGTTTTTTTATAGCATTTTTACAAAGGGACTTTAATTATAATCACCTTGTATTTTTTTAAAGGACGAAACCTAAAAACTATGCTTGTTTCATATAACCATAGCCTAATGATAGTCTGGCCAGTCTCGTTTTCAAATGTTGTCTCTAGCGGCTTACTAACTCCACAGCCAAATCCTCTGTTTACTATCGCGATCTTAACTGAGACATGAAGTCGTTTATTAAATTGGAGGAATTTTAATGAAGAAATTTAATTTTCAAGTCATTTACACTACGAGTTTTTCTATTTTTTTTTTCTTTTCAAAAAAAAAATCCCCACGAAATTAAAACAACCGTGAGCTATATGAATTAATGTTATTATACAAAAGAGTTTAAAATAAAAAAGATATTGCCATATTAGAAAATTTGATGAATGGTTTTCATTGGATTCCCTAAATTAGATGAAATAAAATATTTTTTTAAAAATTATTCGGGCTTATAAATTTTTTTTTATTCTTACTATTATTAATAGAAAATTGCAGACATACCTTTTTAGCAGTCAGATAAAGCGATGAAGAAAATCGTACAAGAAGCTTTTGATAACTAACTGTCATTAACAAAACATTATCTAAATAGATCCAGAAAGGAGAAAGAGCTAGCTGAACGCTTGGCGCGCTGCTGTCGTTATCAAGTTTTATGACGTCTTTCTGGCAACAGCTGCAACGATGAAACCGACGCGGAGTGGACAGACAGATTTTTCATCATTAGGTTATCCGCGAGTTGTTAAATTCAACAGTTGCTCAGCGCTGCAGCATCAAAAATGACGTCATGCTTCACTGTGTTGCACGCAGCAGTGCGGTATTAAAATCACACTATTGTTGCCTCTTTGCTGCAAACAAGCCGCCTGTCAAGCTATCTGCCACGAACGCCTTGGTCGCTCAGGTAAACGATCCTACGCCACGTCGCCTGAATTTTAATCTAAGCGTTTGCGATAAGAAATCTTTTCAGGATCCTTAATACACCTTTTGCAACCTTCTTAGCCATGTCAGCATCTAATTGTAATGAAAATTGTGTATTTTAATACATAAAATCGAGTTCACTCATGGACGCCGCCATTTCTATTAATACCGATGCAACAGTACAAACAACGAAGCAGGTATGATATAACCAAACTTCATCAGAACAATGCTAAAAGAACGCTGCAAGAAAATCACGAAATCACTGGAATCGTTTGTAAACACTATGGGTTCCCCCCAAAAAAAACAGGATAAAGTTAGCGAAAACCCTATAAAACATCCAAAAAACTGGTTATATTGTTCAAAATTCATAAAAATTCCAAAACTGGGTAAACTATTTAGAAAAAAAAACTGTATATTAATTATGAATCTTGGAGTTGGTTGGTGTTTGTTATGTCTATTGGAATAAAATAGATTGAGGTCTTACAGTATTGCATTATTGGTGGTGATGAAACTAGTTTCGGCATTTATTTCCTGCTTTCAGCTAGGTGCATAAGTGATGTGAATAGCTTTACATAAGAAATTGGATAGATTAGGTAGCGTTGTTTACACCTATGTGTAAGTTGAAGGTAGGAACTGGTTGGTTATCACCACCAATACTGAAGTACCGTAAGGCCTCAATCTCTTTTATTTGTATATTAATTAGGTACAGAAAACAATTTTTCTCCTTAAAAATAAACCCAAAACGCGGTTGATATGAAATTTTTAAATATAGCCCTTTAGTTTTTAGATCCAAAATAAATTTTTGAAAAATCGAAGAAGATTCAACTAAACTTTAATAGAATCGATAGAAAATGAACGATTCAAGTATCAAACGAATTTGCACTTCAGATCCACAAATAGCTTCCCTAATGCAAATTGACTGTTTATGTGGATTATATGGTTAAAGATGGTATGTTCGAATTCATTAAGAATTACAAATAATTGCAATGTAAAAAAAAATTAGAAATTACGATGGCGAAAGTCCTTTTAACTCGCCCAAATGGCACTGAACCTTAATTCTAAGCGATATCGCAATCAGATAAGAAAGACAATCGCCGTCTTAGCAATAACTTCTCCACTATCACCTGTTACACCCTCAGATTGTGATGATGACGTCGGTCGGTTGGTGATGGGGTGGGAGAAGAAAAGACTTGATTTTTTGAGCAAACGTAGATACGATGAAAATACTTATTGCGACTTTTTTTTTCATTTCGACGCTATAGAATTAGGTCAATTGTAATAAGTTGTGTTTCTAACCGTTTCTCTTAGCTTTCAGTTTTCAACCTCCTAATTGAAGAATATAAAATTTATTAAGTAATTCGTGAACCTTCTACAAAATTCACGAAATAATACCGAGCAGAACTGTTTTATATTTGAATAACAAGTCCATGCATTGATCAAGGTTTTATTCCAATCTTGTGCGAGTCGTCACGTAAAAATCGGTTGCAACTAGACGAAAGAATAAAAGATCGCGAAAACAATGAATGAGATAAACAGGACAATTGACTACACGATAGTATCATCATCGTCATCAATATTATTATTAGCATCAATCGAATGGAAACTAATTTTATCGGAGGACGTTCGATTGATAGTTGTTGCTGAATGAAATCGCAGAAGACGGAAAGTTCTAAGCAAAAATCGATGAAGCCCGTCTTCCTTATCAAGACAGCCATTGCAGTGAGGAGTTCCAATTTCCATACAATAAAACCTTTCGTGGCTTTTATGTGATGATCATTCCTGAATTCAATATTGGATAAGAGTATTTCAAAAGACAACTTGCTAAATATAAATGTCTAGATAGTCTCCAAAAAAAACTGGAATATTTCCTCGATTCAGCCATACAGCTCATAAAAATTCCTAGAATCTGAGCAGAATAGCAACTCAAAACTCGTTACAAAATTCAAACAGTCAGCAACCAGCAGTTAAGAAATTAAACCAATCAATCATAGAAAATGACAGTCTATTTATTTGGTGACTAATGACTAGCGGTAATGAGTAATAACGTTCGGTCGTGACTAATGACTAGTGAAAATGCAATCTTACGGAATCATCACAAAAGCTCCCTAAAAATAAAAGCTTATCAATTCGTAACAACGCATAGAATTCCTGTTGTTCGGACTTTTCTTATAATTGATAGTTCTTAGAATTTAACGTTTTCTTGAAAATCTTTAAAAGCGAGCAATAACTGGAGATAATGGAGAATTAGCAGACCATTGAAATAGAGTGATGTATGAAAGCTTTATAGTGATTACGGGATAATAATGATTAAACTGGCATAGGGATGACTTCTCCAGATCAACATACGACTTTGGCTCAAAATGGACATCCTAAAACTAGCCCGATCAATTCTTTGCACTCAGCGTGTATCACTGAAACTAATGCACATACCATATAAATTGGACCGGCTAAGGGGCTACGTAGTTCCCATAAACCACCCAATTTTCGTGATAGAAACAGAAATATTCGCCCGTGGATGCGCATGTAAAAAGGGGGGAACCAAGAGCTGCACAACGACGTACTTGGTATGCATGAAGAGTACCATATACTCTCCTAATGCTGAAAATCAGTTTCTAACCTGCTAATCAAAAGAAACCAATTCCTGAATTAAGAAATATCTTCTAACATATTCGATTTAGTTTTTTTTTTTAATAATCTAAACACATAGGTTTATTAAAACATCAACAACAACATTTTTCCACACAGGGTCGACGCGTTTCGGCCGGAGTTATTATAACATAAAAACCGAGGCGAAATAGAGACACAAGGGCTGAAAATTTGGAGGAAAAAAAATAAACACTGGGATGACCTCTAATGTGTAATTACCAGCCCAACTCATCGACGCTCCCCATTTGTTTCTGTATTTCGCCTCTGTTTTTATCAATACTAGATAGCCTAAGATCTAGTAAGCCAAATTGCGTCGATTCTGTATTGAAAAATCTGTATTGCTTCAAAGGACCCATCAAAGATTTTTAGATCAAAATTTAAGAACTATGGCAAATGGAAGCAAGTACATTTTTCTTATGGCGCAATTAGGCCGATTCTTGAATTAGAGCTTTTCTTCTGGTCAGATACACTAAACAAGATTCTTGAATGCGGACTAAATGATTGGATTGTTTAACATGAATTGCACTTCTTGAGATTATACACGATAAAGTGTTTGTACACAAATTCCTGATAGTAAAATTTCGAAGGCAATGATAAGGGCGTTGAAGGAGTATCAAAGCTGGAAATAGAAATCTGAGCACATGTAGAACTGTACTTATAAAGTGAAAAAAATTAGCCATAAATTGTTAAAACAGATTATGTTCATTACTAGGATGATATCTTTTACAATACCACTTGGGAGGTCGTTATCACGTAAAATGTCTTCTAAGTTATGGAGGGCGTCTCTTAACGGTTTTGTAAAGACCGTATATATCAAATGAACTGCATCATTTATAAGGCATTTTACTTGATAATTAACTTCCAAATGGTATTGTTATAGTTATCATCGTAACGATCCTAATCTGTATCAACAGTAAAAATAAAAAATAAAAAAAAATAATAATTATTAAAAAATTTGTAATCAGGGAAAGATATGCTCACCCTGTTCATGCGCTTTAAGTTGTAACCTGCAAATTTTAACAAATGAAGGGTTACTTAGTCCAAGAAAAGCAGGCAAAAATATAGTAACATCCTTCAACAATGAACTGGTTTCCCGTTTACCGTGTGTTGTAAACTGTTTACAATTGCAACAAACATACGAATTCTTACAAAAGAAACACACACGTGACTAATGGTTTTGGCCTTTCAAGAAGACTTGCATTTAAAGTAAATATAAGGGAGAAGGGAAGGCAGGAATTTTTCTCGGTGCCACAGGAGGAGGTCCACCTGCAAAATGTCTAATAGCCAAGGGTTTGTACGGACTTTAATAAAAACGACGATTCGTTAACGCTTGACCTTTAAAGAAGAAAAAGATTTTCGAATCAGAAAAATTTAATATCTAACCCACTCGAATTATGTCACGTCGGGTGGAAATGTAATCGAATGCGCTCTTGGAAGAAGGAGGCAAAAAAAAAAAAATTCTTTTTATTTCTAATTGCTCTTTCTTTCCATTCAATTATTCCCAGCAAATTACCACCACCACCGCAGCTTTTTCTGTTGGGTCTTTTGCAGAGCGTTGACTGCTCTATTCCTGAATGACTTTTGCGGTGGGTGGTGAGGCAGATCACGTGACTTCTCAGCAACAGCTGGTCGTCACGTGGTTTCGGGGTTACCCTCGGGGTCAATCTTCAGCCGCCAGATACATCTCCCTTCTGTAAAAATTTCTCTCCCCGCCCTTATCACTCTTTCCTTCCAACAAAAGGATAAGAGTAAAAATATTCGATTTCTCAAATTCATTTCCATAAGTTTTGAATGAATTACAAGGCTCTCCCGCGCGACCTTTAAATTTACATAAAAACATTTTTTTTTTTTTAAATAAAAACAAAAGCGCATCGTAGCGAAATCCTCCCTTCGACTATTAGCGATAAATATCTTGCATTGAAGTTACTGGAAAGTTGCCATCATTTTTAATAGTGGAAAAGATAATAAAGGAAATCAGCGATTCAAGTTAATCTTGTAAAGAGAGAAAGAGCGAGAGAGAGAGAAAGAGAGACATTCCTAAAATCATCAGATTGTTTTATGGTCTTCCACAGTTTAGACTCAGATCACGCGACTTTAGACCACAGTGGCTTGAAAACGTGGCAATTCCGATGATAAAAATGTCAAGGAAAATATCCAGCGCAAAATAAAATGCAAACGAGAGATTGGATGAAAACGCATATGGGGGTGGCAAGAGATCGCGCTCGCCCAACGGAAGTCCTGCTCAGGCTCAAGGCCACAGCACACACCCAGATCGACAGAAGAGCCAAGGCAACAACAACAACTACTGAGGAGGAGGGAGGCAAAAGGAGCAACGTTAGCTAAGTAACAACTTCCTCCCTCGCACTCGTTGTTTACTATTATTCTCCATGATATTTACCTATATTATAATCTAATTAATAAATTAGGCACTACTTTGCTCATTAGACCTCATGGTAAATTTCCAAGAAGATTGAATTGAAAACAACGAATTGGAAATCAAAAACCTTTCAGCATTATATAACGAATATAAAATATCAAGTCGAGGTCGCGGGTTCGAATCCCGCACTGGCCTAGATGTTTGTGCTTTTCTTTCTAACTCCCATCAAGAGCCTCCAATCCGCATTTGGCCAGCCTGGAATTTCCCTTCAAAATTAACCAAGCTTTGAGTATGAAAATTTTTTTGGAGGAACCTCATCCTGCAAATCTTGATACTTCTAAATGATGTTGATGATCAGAGTTATATAAAATAATATAAAACACCCGCACCCACTACAAACTATAAAAAAAAGCTACTTAAAATTCAACTGGTTAAAATTTGGGCGAAGCCATTTCTCCCCTCGTAACCTTGTTCACCTTCTCTTTTCAATTAGGAATAAAAACGCTCCTTTATGCAGACCTCACATAACACACAACTGAAAAATTTGAGGCTTAGCCTTCGCTAGATAAAAAATAAAATTTTAGGTTTAAAAAAAAAAAAAGCTAAGGAGAGGGGGTGGTAAAGGACTTCCTGTGCGATCAATAATAAAACGAGGCAAAAGGGAAGAAGGCGAAGAGATGTTGGCAGTTGCATCAGCAAAGGAGGCAGGAAATGAATGAAACGAAACACGTCGAGTTAAAATTAACCTTTTCCTCTGGCTTCCGTTTTTCAGCGCAAGATAAAACACATCGCATGCGCACTTACGAAAAACGACTTACTTCGAAAGCAAAACAACCGTCGCCTTCATCTTCTGCTGCTCTTGCTAACTCTTTTTTAAATTCGCAAACTCTTAATTTAGTCCCAACTCTTAATAATAATTACATTCGTTTTTTGAAGAGCCATGCTGTATTCTCATCAACTCATGTTAACTTAATCAATATCTCCTCCACCTACTACCGCCACTACTACAGCTTTCAACTTTTTTCGCGAGAAAAATCTAAAGAGCGCCAAAGAATTCAACAAACGACTTCCTCTGGAGGCGGCAAGGACGGGGGCGGGCTGCGTCCTCTATTTGTAACAGCAGCAGCAGCAGCAGCAGCAGCAGCAGCCAAATACTGTGTATTTACTATCACAAACTGAATCATACCCCGTCCCCCTCCATTCAAAGATAAATGTGATGACTGTTTACTGAGGATATAATCTACATTTCTAGGAAAAACTTCAATTAATTCTTTCGAAATATTTTATCATATCTAGTGACGAATTATTATTATTCATTAAAAAAAAAGACTCTCCTTATCAATTATTCTGACTACAGACAAACAAAAATGATTCACCAGTAAATAATAATAATGATGATGAGGTTCTGAATGCTAAAGCGGCGAACAAAATGCGTCTGCTTTGTATATAAAAAATGGCGTCGGCCCAGAGGGGGTCAGAGGTGAACCGACGACCGTGACCTCTGGCATTTGAGAATGCATTTTGCGTCGACAGGAAAATTCTACTTTGCAATATGGGGAGGCTGAGGAAGGAATTCGAGTGTTTTGTTTGTTTCAATAAATTTGCTAACGGTATCCAAACGACCTTTGCCAATCCACACGAAATGGCGGGAAATACGACTGAAAGCTACGCTGTTCAATCACAGCATCAGCTTGTAGAATAAGGAACAAACTAAAACATCAGTGTCTCAAAAAAATTCCAATACGTAATATAAAAAAATGTATACAAAATTATTATTATATATGATCATCATCATCATCATCATCAGGATGATCAGTGTTGCAAACTCAAAATATATATTTTCGCGCTAAAATCAATTGTATAATTTTCGTGAAAAATCACTAAGTTGGCTCCAAAATATTTTCCCCCATGCACAAAGCTTGGTTAATTTTGAAGGTTTCAAAAGTTGTTGGACCTTTGCATTGATATCTAATGCAAAAAATAGAGCATTTACAATAAACACCTAATATTATTCCCGCTTTTTCAAAGTAATCAACATGGAGTATATATAACATTTCTCACACAACTTAAACTTTTTAAAAATAATTAAAAACAAGAGTCCAGGCTGAGAAATACGAAGACAGCCGACTATTTGGAATGTTACGGAATCGACTGTTTTCTCTCGAGCTCCATGACGTCTTTAGTGTAACATCAAAATCAATGAAAGTTCATGTTTCTTGCTATTTTTTTTTTTTTGGTGGTTTCTGTATGGGGCATAAATGGGATGTATAGAAGGGATATTTAAATCAATGAATGAGCTAACTGTATTCAGACACAAATAATATAAAATGATAAATTGAATGTTCATTGGCGTTAGAAAATGTGGATTGCAGGCTTTAGTAAGGACTAAAGAGCAAATATCCATGCTGCGGGGTTCGAACCCGCGACGTCATCAGAACACTCTGTCCGCGATATCAGTTATTATAAACATATAATTTAGAAATCCTTATTGAGGCTCACGAACGCGGAAATTGGATGATCGATTTAGAGGATATTGAACAGACCAACCAATTCGTGTCGTCGACGGGATACACCACGGGGCGGATGGACCGACAAAATGTTAACTCCACTATGACACAGGAAATCACCTAACATCCTCTTTTTTCGACTTAAAGGAAATGTTATATGTAAAAGTCATTTCACTCCCTGATAACAATGGCTGGATGGGGATGGAGAAAAGCTTTCGCCAAATTCATCCATCCGTAGTTCGTTTTGCTCGCTCAAACGACGCTCTTTACAGCTATTGTTTCGACAAAACGCATTTCGAAATACATACACTAACAACCTCGTTAAAAAACTTTTCCTCTTAATAAATTACCAATCTATAAACGATAAAAACAATTTCGCAGACGAATAAACAACCTCCCCATTTGTAACACTGACCTTATACCGAGAACAATCAAGAGACACTCCAGCCTTCCCTTATACTTAGAATAATCAGATTCAATTCAATTTTCTCAATATTATAACTTGGATTTCATTATATTAGTCGAGCCCACGCCATTACGCGGAATTGTCAATTCAGCGAGCAAACAAACGCGCGCCTTTCTGATAAGGAAACGCATTCGTCGTTGCCCAGTCCAAAAAGGAAGTGAGCAACAATAGTGAATGGCAAATTAAAAACGAACAAAAGCTCCCCCACACGAAACGTAGTTAATGCGTAGTTATAGGCTCATTACTGCTGAAAAGCAGCGAAAACTCTACTTTAATATCTAATACTAACTCAGAACAACTAATTCCAACGCGCAGTAGTCAAAACTTGATGGGTCCAGAACAAAATTCCCATTCTCACCAAATAAAATTCCTTACAAGTAAAAAATAAAACGAAACCAAGTCTCAATACGATAAAAAACAAATAAAGCATCAATATCTACCTCGGACATATACGCTACTTTTCAATCTTAGTATGCTTACCTCATGTTGGAGTTATCTCCAGCATTTCTTAATGACTTTCTTAATAAATGAAGTGAAAGTTATAGAAGACTACAATCATATAAATCATGTATATCTCTAAAATCAACACAGATTTATTTCTAAGTCAGTTTATGAAGTCCCCTAGTTGTTTGTTCTTTTTTTTAAATTTTGACATCAAATTCGGATAAAGCATCAAAAAGCAAGTTATAATAGGCACACATGTCCTATCTATTCGGGAATATAGCCAAAATGATGGTTAACGTTAAACAGTATGGTTCCGTGACCCAGCTCAAAGGACCAAATGTTAATTTTAACCCCCATTTTGGCCATGTTCCCGACTAGATAGGACATGGGTGCCTATTATAACTTATATTGTTTTTTGATGCTCTATCCGAATCTGAAGTTAAAATAAAAATTAAAAAAAAAACAAAAAAACTAGGTAATTCTACACATTCATGTTTATTTTAACAATAAAAAATTTATTGACTTTTTTTCATGAATTTCATAAAATTAGAATTTTTGTATCTTTTTAAACAAACATATTCGTTATATCGAACTTTAAGCGTAAAATTAATAAAAATTACAAACGTCAACAAACCGGTATGAGAATGCAAGATTGAAATTTTGTCTGGCGGGAGTGGAATTTTTATCCGGATCTCAAACTTGATAAACTCCCTAATTCCCTCACAGAAAAACTCTTTGTCTAGCGCGCTCACACATAATTCTGATCATTTCAAACCTAAACCAAGACATAAACTATACAGAGAAGAGTCATAAAGAAACGACAACAAAACCCTCAAAAGAACATTGTACGCTTCCTGGGCTAATGACAGCTCAGTGTAACAACATCACAAGGGGGAGCAAAAGAAGGAAAAAAGAAAAAAAAAAGAGAACTGGGTGTGTACT